>JANVCC010000174.1:2491487-2547704 GCA_025345505.1 Todiramphus chloris collaris
CTCTCTGGGCACATTCTTCTGTCCTCCCTGGCCATGTTCTTCTGTCCTTCCTGGCCATGTTCTTCTGTCCAATCTGGGCATGTTCTTCTCTCCAATTTGGGCATGTTCTTCTGTCCTCCTTGAGCATGTTCTTCTGTCCAATCTGGGCACATTCTTCTGTCCTCCTTGGGCATGTTCTTCTGTCCTCTCTGGGCACGTTCTTCTGTCCTTCCTGGCCATGTTCTTCTGTCCAATCTGGCCACGTTCTTCTGTCCTCCTTGGGCATGTTCTTCTGTCTTCTCTGGGCACATCCTTCTGTCCTCTCCAGACACATTCTGTCTCCTACTCTCAGCTACCCCAGCCTCTCTGTGCTGAATGCTGTATCTTGTCTTTCTCTGTTGCCCTGGGAAGATTCCTCACTGGATCCCAGCTGGCTGAGCGTTATGCAGAGCAAGGGTCAGAGAGCTTGACCTGCTTTAACGAGTTTGGTTTTAGCACCAGTTTGGATTTTGAGGGAGCGATTTCCCCTGGCAGCATAAACCAGACCCTCGCTGTGCCCAGGCCTCGTTGCTGCCCTGGGAGGCCAGTGCCAGTGCCTGTCTCTTTCTGCCTGGAAATCCCAAACTCCATTTTTAGAAAGCCTTTTTCATGTTATTTATTTTTCCTTCCTGGCACTGACAGTGTCTGCGGATGGCGAACCAGCAAGGAGCTGTGCGCCGCTTGCCTATTACCTCGGGTTTAAAGTGTCTCTTCCTATCAAATGCAAAGCAGAAGAAAGCAGAGCTTTCATGCATTCTCTTCTTCCCCCCCCTCTTCCATCCGTTCTAAATTTATTTCCATGCCTTGCCGGTTTCAATCTGCATTTCCTGACCCTCTCACATCTCCAGTCACAGCCTGTGCTTCGAGCCTTCCTTTTGAGCGTGGAGGGAGTCAGGGGGGAGCACAGCTCTGGGCTCGGGAGGATACGATGGGGTTAAAGTGAAAGGCTTGGTTTTAACAGTATAATGTGTAACCCCATAATGACTTTAAATATTGATTATTTGAAGGCCATTAGTGCTTATTGTTAAAGAAAAGTCGATACTTTTTAAGCCTTGTGAACCATTTGTCTCCTGTTAAAGGACATATCAAATTTAGCAGCATGCAGTGCAAATCCCCTAATACCCTGCTCACAAGCCTCCAGCTGGAATATTAGGGGGGGAAAAAAAACGGGGGTAGGGGGAGGAATATGCAGGAACACAGAATTGCTCTCTGCAAGATAAGGAGGAGGCTTATCAGATGTGATTGCCAAGGGCTAAATTCGCATTCTCAGAGTGTGGGGCTGTAATTCAACCCTTAGTCTGAGAGGGGGAAGAAGAAGAAGAGGAAGGAAATTAAGGTGGGGTGGGGGATGTTGAAGGCTGATACACACCTGAGGAAGGATGCAGGGATTTGTGTTTTGGTGCACATCTGTCTAAAAGCCCAGTAACCTTTGTTAAGGCCTCTGGGGCGTTTTACTCCAGGGTTGCCAGTTCATTTCCAAGCTTGCTTGGAAGCAATTGGCTGCATCTGTACCAGGCAGCCTGGGAGGCCTTCCCAGCTCCGTGCCAGGACACGACCTGGTCGTACTCCTGCCTCCTGTGCCAGGTTTCCCTGCCAGGGATCAGGCGGATGGGCTGGAAGGGAGCAGTGTCCAGCTCCAACAGGTTCCAGGCACGGATGGCCAGGAGGCTGGGCTTGCGGGACAGCAGAAAGCTCTGTCCTGAGTCACTGCTCCTCGGGGGCTCTGCAGCATGGGCTGGGGGCTATCAGAAGAGTCCCTTCTCCCCCAGTTTATGAGCACAGCCACTTTCTTTCCAAGTTACCTACTGCTGGGGACTGGTGCTGAGCAGCAGGGCGATGGCAGGAGAGGTGCAGTGGCTCCTTCTCTGACTTGAAACTACAGCCTCCATGGGTGTAAGGGTGCCAGCCACAGAACCTTTGTCCGGTCCTGTGTATCTGGCAGCTTTGCCCTCTGGCCTCGTCTGGTGAGCTCCAGTGTTGCTGAGAGAGCAGCTCTGGGGTCTCCGGGTGGTCAGGCAGGAATGATGACAGCGTGTGTCTCCCTGAATTTCTGAAACCTTCGGACTCGTCCCCAGCTGCAACACAGGCAGCTACTGACCTCTCACGTTCGAAGTCACTCTTGATGTGTTTCTTGAGCCCCTCTTGCAACCCTTCCTGAGCCCCCATGGGCTGCTGTGCTCAGCCCTTGGCCGTGTGTGTGGCAGAGTGATGGGGTCCCATGGTGATGGCTTCATCCCCCCAGCCCCCCTTCCCCAGTCTGGGCTCTGCTCACTGCCCAGCCCGAAGTGTGCACTGGTCCCTGGCCTCAGAAGAGCTCTGCTGAGAGGGCAGAGGGAATGAACTGCAGGGTCTCGAGCAGATGTGGATTCCTTAGGGATCAAGGTTACACCCTGTAGCGCAACATTAAAGCATAAAAATAGCCTCTGATGAATATTGGGCTGCCACCAAAGGGAGGACCTTTAATTCTCCAGTGCCCGGTCCCGATCCCCATCAGACAGTGCGTTTTCTGGACACAGATTGTCTTTTCTTGGCTAAAATCAAGCAGCTCTCTTTGTTTCCAGCATTTCCTTCTGAGCTCTCGGTGTGCAGCCTGCACCTGGGGCTTCCGTGCATTGTTTTCTCCGGCACAGGATCCCCTTCCCTGCATTTGGGGAAGGCAGGGAGGGCACGGCCACCCCTCGCCTTGGCCACCGAAGGGTTAAAAGCGACTTGATTTCCTAAATTGCTTCTTCTAAAACGAACAGCACGTCTGCCGGGCTCGTCTCCCCATGATTACAGCTAATTACGATCGAGCGGACACCTCCGAGCCCCCGTCATGCCGCTTTAATTGTCCGTTATTCATCTGCAGGCTGTCCGGGGTGGCAAAGCACTTGGCAGCCCAGCGACCGAGGGCCTCGGCTAATTGTGAGGCCTCGGGGATTAGGGCAGGTGATTACACACTTCATGGTGCAATTACATAAGCATCGCTTGGCTGCTGCCCCGGCTCCGAGCCGAAGGTCACGCGCTGCGTTACCTGAGATTAATTGGAGCTGCCAGTGAAGTGCGAGGTGCTGGCGGAGCGGTTATACGATTAGCATTAACATTTCAACAGCGACGGATCGATCCGTGGCTCTCCTCCAGACACGGCGAGCTGTGCAATTAGTTTAGAGGAGAGCTAGGGGAGGAAGGAGGAGGAGGAGGAGGAGAGGAGAGATGGAGGCAGGCAGGGGAAGGGGAGAAGGGGAGCGGGAGGCAGCCGCGGAGCGGGGAGGGCAGGGATGGGTGGGTGGGTGATGGGGTAGGGAGAAGGAGGAATCGCGGAGGGGGATCAGCCCGTTTTGTGCTGTGGATCAGTGCTTCGTAGTGACTGCTGCCCAGAATGAGGATAAAACTACACCTGGAAGATCTAGGGAAAGGAGAGGGATCCTTTGGTTGCCCACCTCATCCCCAAAGAGCCCTTGCCTGGCTTTTCCACGGTGGTAATCCATCCCCATCTGTGTGGGCTGGGGGCACGGGTGCCTGGGATTCTCACGTTATCCCAAACTGGGATGTCATCCCTGCACCGAAACGGGGAGCGTGGTTGAGCTCAGGGGTTGTCTGTTTGTTGCCAAGTCGCATGCACCTTCTTGCTCCCTTTCCCTTGCCCTCCAGTCTCTCCTGAAGCAGATTTTATAGGGAGATATTGTAAAATGAAAATAAATGGCACAGCACTTGGCTTTGCCTCTAGATGCCCTGGTGAAGGTAATAATGTTGTAAGTGGCCATCAAAAGGAATTAAGAGACGCGCAGCCGGAAAGCAGAGATTTGCTTGCAGGCTCCCAGGGCAGATTTGACTAATGGAAGAGACCTTGGCTCTTACTCCCTTCCTGCTTTTTTTTTTTTTTTTTTTTTTTTTCCCCCCTTTTTCCCCTGCCCCTGCAAGCAAGTGCTACCTGCCTTGCTTCCAGGCATTGTCCTCTTCACCACCCCTCAAACCTGCTTCTTCAGGCTTTCTTTGCCACCTTACATCTGCTCCACCTGTTCTGGGCAGAATACTCCCAAAATCCAGAATGCCTTTTTGGGTTGCGAGGTAGTTGAGACAGAAACCCAAGCGTGCTGAAGGGACAGGCAGATCCAGCATCTTCAGCTTTGCCTTTGCTAGCCCTGGCTGGCCAAAACTCCTTTGACCAACCCAACTGAAAGGCCACAGAAGCAAAACATACCAAGGTGGGAGTTATGTGGGACCTTGTGGTGTCCTGGCTGCTTTCTTCCCACTTTGGTTGGGCAAAGAGGCACCTTTGTGGCTCAGCAGCTGCTCGTGCAGAATGCAGGGTTGTTCTTCCTGAGCCGGGGCCGTCTGGGCACCGGGGATGGAGCCTCCAGGTTTTCAACGTGAATTTCTTTTCTGATTTCTGCAGGGAGATATCCCACCCACCGCCTCTGCTCTCACCCCAGAACGCACCCCATATTGCCCTGGGGCCCCACTTGAGACCTCCTTTCCTCGGGGTGCCTTCGGCCCTGTGCCAGACACCAGGTGAGTGCCTGAGGACGGTCTGCAGTCAGCCAGGGGAAGATGCAGGCTCCGCCAAAGTGTCTTTTAGCCCAACAGCCCAGACACAAACAGCCCAGTTCTGTGTTTCCCCGTTCCTCTTGTGCTGACTTCACCCGTGTTTTGCGGCGCCGGGAGCGGGGTCGTCTTGGCCGCTGTCTCGTAGGTTCCCCACCAGCCTCCCGGGTCCCACTTTCCAGCAGCAGGCTGCACTGCCTTGGCACCGAGGGGGAAGATGGGCTCTGGAACAGAAAGGCAGCTCTCAGCTGCCCTTTCCTGCTCAGCCCTCTGGGGAGCTGGCCCCGAGTTAGCGAAGAGTCGATGCTGAGATTAATAACCCCGTGTTATTGCTCTCCCTGTCTGCAGGTTACGGGTTCCTGCAGCCGGCACAGGCAGAGATGTTTGCGCGGCAGCAAGAGATGCTACGAAAGCAGAACCTGGCCAGGTAAAGAGGGGCTTGGGTTGGAGTTTTCCTTCCCTTTCCTGGCAGCAGGCAGAGGAGTGTGGGGTGCTGCGTTGGATGAGTTGGGCACAGGCAGCGGAGTGGTGTCCAAGTGTGGCCCATGGAACCGGTGTGTGGGGTGTGGAGGTGGCACCGTGATCCTGCCAGCTCTGGATCAGCACGGCTAGGGGCTAGCACGATGCTCGCAGAGCCCTTCCCCACCAGTCCCTCTCCTCCTCTCCCAATTTAGGTTGGAGATGTCGGCCGAGATCATCCGCCAGAAGGAGCTGGAGAATCTCCACAGGCAAAGGCTACTGGCCGGTGACCCTCTGAGCCTGCATCCCAGCTTGCCCCCGGACCACCCGGCCCTGCGCAACGTCCACGACATCCCCGAGGGCCACCCGCTGCGGGAGGAGCTCTCTCGGAGGAACGCCATGCTGGTGCTGCGCCACAACAACACTCCCCTGCTGTCCCTCAACCCCAGCGTCCCCAGCAGCGCCACCCCCCCCAAGGAGCAGCCCCGGCGGGGCACTCGGAAATCCACACACCACCGAGCCGAGCCGCAGGGGCTGAGCGAGGCCAAGGAGCTGGCGGAGCCCCGGGCGCGGGACGGGGCGCCAGACTGTAACGACGAGGAGATGAAGGACTCGGAGAGCGACGCGGACGTGAGCGACGAGAAGCCGGAGAGCCTGAAGGCTGAGAGCAGCAGCTCGGCCGCTGAGCTTAAGGAGTGCAAAGAGACGGGCAAAGCGTGTGAAGGGGCCAAGGAGCTGGGGGAAGCGGCCGCTGGCCAGAATGCCCCCTGCAGCTCCTCGAGCGCCGAGTCCCCCAGCCATTTGCTAGGTCCGGGCATCAACAAAAACGAGGTGAAATATCTCCCGCCAGCCTCCATCCCACCGCCTCAGCCGCTGCCCTTCGGATTCCCATACACCATGAGCCCCTACTTCCATGCAGGTGAGTGCCTGGGGGCCTGTCCCTGGGCTCCTGCCCGCAGCAGCAGTGTGTTCTCCGGTGTGATGAGAGCGGGACTCTTCCGTGTGGTTCTGGTTCTTTTTTTCTCTGCAGGTAACCAGGCACCTTCTTTTAATTAGCATAAAGGACTCCGGTGGTAATGAAGCAAACTGAGGGTCAGCAGGGACAAAGCGAGTCCCAAGCACGTGAGAAGATCCCAGTATGATGGACTGAGGGATTTGGGTCTTCTCTGGAAGCCGTGTTTCGGGGCAGATGCCAATAAATTGTAGGGGAGAGGCAACAAAAATGATGAACGGCTGCAAGGTGCTGCCCTGAGCACTAAAGGGCCAGAAGTGTCTTATCAGGAAGGACTGAAAGGCTGTAAAGACTCTTGGGCTGCGCTCCTGCGATTTCCAAGCAGCGGGGACTGGAGGGGTTGGGTTGGAAGGGAACACCCCAGTACAGCAGGAGGAAGGAATGGAAGGAGAGCTGGTTCCCACGCGCTCGGCTCTCCCTCTGCGCATTGCCGTGGCTGGAGGCGAGGGGAAGGAGGGATTAAGGCTGCAGCATTTTCCTCCCTGCTGTCGATGCTTCCAGGGTAGTATGTGAGGTGGCACCTTTGGGATGGAGTGTCGAAGAGTTCCCCAGCAGTTACTTAGACATCTCGGCTGCCCCGTGCTCTGGGAGATGTCAGAGTTATCACTGACTTGTCCAGAGTAGAGGTAGGGGGGCTCTGCCCCTGCCCGGGGTGTACCTCTCAATGCCACAGGCACCGGTGTAGCTGGACTGGTGCCTGTCGTGCAGGACGGGCAGGCAGGGAGGTGGCTGCCAGCTCTCTGGTTCTCGGCGCAGTCCCTGGGGCTATGGAGATGGGCAGCACGGGCAGGGGCAGCTGGAGCCAGGAGGGAACGGGGAGCACAGGCAGGAGGTACAGAGCAGGGTTCCAGACCCTGCTAGCTGGTCTGCCCGGGGCTCTCCTGCGGGCAGAGCTGGGTGGCAGCCCCGCTGGCTTAGCCGAGAGCCAAAATCTGCCTCAGCTAATTACTTGGCTGAACAATTAGCAGGGGGTAGGACCTCCTGCCACACAGAGGAGGGAGGAAGGGGGGAGGGCTGTGGCCTGTGGGTCGCTGAGGCTGCCTGTTTGCTATGCAAAGAGCTGCGAACGCGGCTGCCCATCGCTCATTAGAGCTGCCTTCCAACCAGGAAGGAGGAACCGATTTTTCTGTGACAGGCAGGTGGCCAACATGATAAATATTCCTGCTGCCTTGGGCTGCTGAGGCTTCCTCGCAGGAGCCTTTTTCTCCTGGCCATTAAAAAGGGAAGCGCAGGGCTCTGTGGTGCCCGTGGCTCGTGTGAAGCTCTGCAGGGAGGCTGTGATTGTAGATGGGTTTCCTCCCTCCCCCAGCAGCGCGCGAGTTACTGTAATAGGCCATTTATTATCATCACTTCGAATTTATATCATGATCGTGTCTTGAGGCCTCGGCAAAGATCAGGGCTGTGTTTCACTGCCCGGCTTTCAGGGGCTTGTGATTTGTGGAGCCCGTTCCAGGGGCTGGAGGTCTTTTCCTGGGGGCTCTTTGGCTTCGGCGTAGCTTCCCGTTGAGAGTGCCCCCTGGCAGGACGGGCAGCGCTGAGGTGAGGCTCTGCTGTGCCCGGCACTGCAGGGCTCCGGAGCAAAGGCTCTGGGCTGGACCAGCCATGGGAGATGGGGCATTGTGTTTGCTGCAGCTCGGCGGGTCGATGGGGGAGCTTGGGAGTTCAGCAGCGGAAATATTCAGGGCTGCATCGATCCGAGCGCTGCGGGGATCTTGGGGTGTGCTGGGGTGGCGTGCGTCGGTGAAAAATGTGTTACCCTGGTGCTCGGGGAGCACAAAGCACCCGAAGGCAGACGGACAGAACTGCACCCACCTCTCCCCTTGGTGCCTGATCATTTCTGTAGTTGGTCTTTTGTCCCAGGGCTGCTCTTCCCAACAGGATGGTCTTGGTGTTGTGCCAGTGCTGGAGGCTGGTGCTGTAAGCACCTAAACAAGGCAGGGTGAAGGGAAGAGGGAGGAGAAGAGAGGAGAGAAGTGGCTGCAAATGACCACTGAGTTCCAGGCAGTTCCTCTGGTCTTCCAGCAAGGGGAGGCTCCTCCTTTGGAAGCAAAGAGCTGTTTTCTGTCCTACTGGGAAGAATATCGATGAGGCAGCCAGAGCCGGGTCGATTCCCTGAGCTGCCTTCTGGGGATCTGGCGGCTGCTCGATGACCTCATCTCGTCAAGGTTTCAGCAGCCTTGCTCCCCTCCTCCTCCCACCGCCCTCCTCCAGCCAACGTCCTTTGGAAAAGGTGAAGGATGGAGTGTGCAGGAGGCTAAAATCCTTCTATCGATCTGTAGTCTGGAGAGCAATTAACGCGAGCCTTCCAGTGCCGCTCCACGACTCGAGCCCTCTCGGGTGTGCGGGGAGGAGGAGGTGCAGGAATGGGCAGCAGAGCTGATTAAACCCGTAGGGGGGGCCGACTTCCAAATAGGTTTGCTTTGTGCACGGGTCTCCCAGTTGGCACCTGGCGATGCCAGGAGCAAAAACCCTCACGTCTCCGTGCGGTAGAGGTAGTCCCATCGCAGCCAGGCTGCCAGGTTGGCAGCAGAGGTTTCCCTTACTGGGATGGCTGGAAGGGTTGCTCTCCCTGACCCGTTCAACCTTTGGCTTCTCCTCTGCAGCAGATGGATATGAGGAGGAGGAGGAGGGAGGGACGTTATAAATGGCTTGCAGCGTGGATGGCGAGGGCTTTTACGTGGACACCTGTCTAGGAGACGCTGGCCCGGGACGATGGATTCTCTTCAGTCCCTCCACGCTGGGCCCCATCTGGTGAGATGCTCTGTAATCCATTACCAGTCTCTCCGACCATCATTTATCATAGAGCAAGACAGAGGAGGCCTGGCAGGGAATAGATGCTGCCCTTTACGCATCCTCGCAGTCCAGCAGGATCCGGTGACATGTCATTATTATAATGGAAGGTGTGTCCCTTCTAGCCTCTTGGCACCTATTTGTTATCATTCTCCCAACTGCCAGGGCCTCGGCGAGTGGGTGCAGCCGTGCGCAGAGACGGAGCGGACGCTGCGGGATCTTCCCGAGGAGGGATGGGAGGAAGGACAGGAGCCCTTCTGCTCTAAGGGCTTGAAAATTAGAAAGGGCCAGTGACTGGATGCAGTGTGCTGAGGGCTGCTCCTGTGCTAGCTGGAAATGAGCTGCACGCCGAGGGCAGAGAGACCGCTGCCAGCAGCTGCTGTGTCACCCTACAGAAGTCCTTCCTGGAGTTATTCTTGCATCTGGGGACTGCAGAGCTGAGGTGGGAGCAAGAGGATGGGGACACACACCTCAACCCTGGAATGCTGAGTACACAGCATGGTGACTGAGCCTTTGGAGCTGCTGGGGCTGGGCTCTTCTGCAGCCACCCTGAGATCTGGGGTTTTTTTTTGCAGGGAACAGGGATTTTCTGCCGCTAACTTCAGCAGAAATAAGTTTCTACCCTCTAGCTTTGAAGTTCTGTGGCACAGAAACCCAAATAAGCCAGCACCCAAAGTATTGGCACTTGCCTTCCCTTTCCTGAGAATATTTCCACCAGGCAGTCCCTGTTTCCCTGGTATAAACGGGAAGGGAAAACAAACTCTCCGAGATAAATATTTTGGCTCTATTATGTTTCTCTGTGTGTGGGTACGTGGAAAATATTTCTTGTTCCCATTCGGTGGGCCTGTCTTGCCCTCAGCCCTGGACACACCAGCCCTTCTAGGGGCACAGGGATGCAAAGGAGGAGCCCGCGGAGAAGGGCTCATGTCGGAGCAGCGGTCGCTAGCCCGGATCTGCTGGCCATGTCAGGAGCCCTGCAGCTGATCCCGCACCCGGTGCTGGGGTTGTGAAGCAGAGGGAGGATGGGGAAGCCTTCCACCTTTCCCTCAGCCCTGCCAGCTGCCCAGGCAGCATCTGGGCCAAAGCTCTGCCCGCGCCAGCGGGGACCTGGCAGAGCGCGTGCGGCTGGCAGGGACTGACCAGCCTCGCTCCGTGCGGGCTGAGGTTAAACCCGGAGGATGGAGCTGGCTGGTTGGTGGCTGGAGAATTAATTCCCAAGCCCTGTGTTGCTGCAATTCAATCCTTGGCTTGCTTTTGGAATAAGGAAGTACCTAATTTTAAAGCAGTTGGCTGTTACAGTCAGATCCCCTCTGAGACGCTTGCTCTGGCTGCAGATGGAGGTGTCTCGCCCGAGCATTGACTGTGCCTGGAATAATTGAGTGCAGTTCCACTTCCTCTATTTACCGAGCTGCAGCCACTCTTCCAAAAAGGAGAAAGAGAATTGCCCTCCACCCTGAGAAAGAAAAGCCCTCCTCTGAACGGCAAAAATACTGGGGGGGGGGGGGAGAAAAACCCAAACCCTCAGCCATTTGAGTGTTTTGTGAATTTTAACGTAAGCAGCTGTGAGTTTGTCTCCTGGAAAATGGGATGCAGCAGGAATGAGAATGAGGGCTCGTGTCCATCTGTCTGTCTGGTGGCTGGCGGGGGCGAGGGGAAGGAAAGGGCTCCGCTGGCTTTTTGGCAGCGGCCTCTGCCTCCCGCGCCGGCAGATGCTGGCCCTTGGCGCTGCGGCTGCTCCCGGACACGCAGAAGCACTGGGAGCTTTTCCTGGCTGGATGAAGAAGGGGGTGCGAGGGGAGCGAGGAGCTGCCTGGCCTCGAGTGGGGCACGGCGTGGGGAGATGGGAGCGCAGATGAACTCGGGGCCGGGCAGAGCATCTTGCAAAGCTGGTGCTTATGCTGGAGAGGAGAGGGGAAGATGATGGTAGAGAGTGAGGATGTGAAGGAGGTGTGAAAAGCCCGGTTGTTGCCCACAGCAAGCACCCTGAGGGTCACCATTGGCATGGAGACCCCCAAAGCCATGGCTGAGTCCCAGGGTGTGAGGAGAGAGGGACAGGAGGGAGGGGAAGCGACGGTGCAGCTACGGGAATGGCAGGGAGGGTGAGGCCGGGAGCGGAAAGGTAGCGGAAAGGATCACGCAGCGTCTGCCCACTCCCCGTGCAGGCTGCTGCTGGTTTAAAAGCATCTTCTTGGCATGATAACTTCCTGTGTAAATCCTGTCCGTTTCCTGCTGCTCTGACTGTGCCGGTGGCTTTGCCAGCGGTAGCTGTGCAGACTCAGCGTGTGGCTTTGCTGTTGGCTCTTTCCTGGTGCCTCTGAGCTGGTGCATTCCCCCAGGGATCCAGCTGCTCCCTGTTCCCGGGGCTCCTGCTCCCCACCATGGTTTTGTTGCATCCTGCTTTATCTTGTCCTCGCTGGCAGGAGTGCTGCCCGGCTGCTGTGGGCAGGAGCGAAGGAGTTGCAGCGAGGGGTTACATCCCTGGTGCTGATCCAGTGCCTCGGGGGGAAACCTTCAGTGCACAGGACAGATAAATTTGTCCTGGTAGCCCCATGGGAGAAATGTTGGGTTTTTTTCCTCTGGTAATTTCTTGCTTCATGCCCTGACACAGAACAGTTTATACCCCTCATAAACTTTCTCTACCCACTGTTCACATCCATATAAACGCCCTCTTGGTCTAGATGCTGTCACGCAGCAGTGAGTTCCACAGGTTAATAATCCCTTCCCTCTCCCCAAGTGCTATTTTCTGGGACTAGGTTTCTTCATTACTTGTTCCTGCCTTCCTCCTTTGACGTGCCACAGTAGCTAGGAGTTACCTACTGGCATTTCTCTGTGCCTTTTCTTATCTTCTGTGCCACAGCTCCAGTCTGGTTTGCTCCTCAAGAGCACATCCCGTGCTGTCAGGCCCCGGCGATGCAGGGCGATGGGCTGGGGGTGGGGAGGGGGGGCTTCCTTCCACCCTTTTGGAACCCATCACCTTCGTCTCCGCTGACAGGGCTGGGACCTGAACCGCTGTTGCGTTGCGGAGAATTGACATATTGGCTCCAACTGAGCTGTGCTGCCTTCGGAGTGTGTCGGGGGCTGGCAGGGGTCACCCCGTCACCCGTCAGGCGCTGTGCCCGGTGCCAGCCCTGGGGCGCAGGGCAGTGTCCTGGGAGACGGCGGCTGTGTCGGGGCAGAGCCATCGGTGTCGGGGCAGAACCATCCGTGTCGGGGCAGAGCCATCGGTGTCGGGGCAGAGCCATCCGTGTCGGGGCAGAGCCATTGGTGTCGGGGCAGAGCCATCCGATGGGTTCGCTGGGCTCGGGGAGGATTGGAAATGAGCGGCAGGGCCAGCGGGGAGAGGTGCCAGGGCCCGTTGCCATTCGGAGCACGTAGCCGGGAGAAGGGCTGGGGGAAAGAAACCCACAGGGCAGGCAGAGTTTTCCGCTCTGCGGTGCCTGTGGAGGAACACTCCTTCAGGGTTGGGCTGGGGATTTTTGGGTTTGGTTTTTTTCGTTTCTCTCCCCTCCCCCCCCCCTTTCTTCCCTGCAGCTGAAGAACATTAAACACATGAAATGCATTAACTAGGATTTTTCCTTTCCCCTGCCCCCCTTTCTAAGCTGGGGACCTCCAGGAGGAAGAGGCCTATGAATTGACCCTGCCCAGTGCTTTAATTGACAGGTCATTAAAGATGAATGTGTGGCTAGAGAAAAATATTCAGATTGCAGGCTAGTTGTTGTCCGTGTGGGATTTTAATGATTTATGTTTCTTTCTCCTCCCCTCCTTCCTCCCCACCCCCCCAACTCCAAACAATCCAGGCACCATGGGAGGTCTGTTTCTGGATGGTGAGGAAAGCCCTGCGCTGGAAGACATCAGCAAATGGACGGTGGAGGATGTTTGCAGCTTTGTGTCCAACTTGTCTGGCTGCACCGAGTACACTCAGGTAAA
Organism: Todiramphus chloris collaris; assembly: GCA_025345505.1. Classification (NCBI taxonomy): domain Eukaryota; kingdom Metazoa; phylum Chordata; class Aves; order Coraciiformes; family Alcedinidae; genus Todiramphus; species Todiramphus chloris. Next base: position 2,504,218 of record JANVCC010000174.1, read on the forward strand.
CCTCTTCACAGCCTCCAGAACGTCCCGGGAGGAGCGTCCTCCCTGCAGGTCCCTGTTCTCTCCCTCCCATCGCCGCCTGTTTTAGTTGCACTGTCCCTCCTAGAAGAGGATTGATCTTGAGAGCCTTGCAGAGCCTGAATCTTTCTGTCCTGTTTTTCTAGTGGATTGTTAAATAGCTGCTTGCTGGCGGTGAGGACCCCTGGAAGATGTGTGATGGGCCTTGCAGCTGGACAGCAATAAGGGGAGAGGATGGGAGTGGGGACAAGGTTAGGAGGGAGCATCTGAGTTCCAGGCTTGGTCACAATTGGCAGCTTAGTGTCACCTCTCACTGTCCAGCTCCTGCTTTCAGGAGCTGCCCTGCGCTCCGTGGCAGAGCCGAGCACAGCGGTGGCTTTGTGCGGGGTGGCCGTGCCGAGGGCTGGGCTGTCCCTGGAGTGGGGTGGGCAGAAGGAGGAACATCCAGAGCACCGGGGGAGGCAGAGCAGGGTTGGAAGAGACACCCCCCCCACCCCACGTGAATGTCCAGGTAACCTCCACGCTTACACCGTGGGGTTGAGGTGACCGTGATTTTGCAGCTCATTGCAGCAGAGTTGAAACATCCATGGGTGGTGGGGGCTTCATAAAGCCTGCTCTGTGTGAGATCGGGAGCTGCAATACAAAACCCAGCCCTGGGTCTTTTGCTGCTGCATCTGCTGGAGTCCGTGATGAACGCCCCGTTGAGGGAAGGCACCAACTGCAAAGGCAGATTGCTGAGCTCTCCCGGGCTCTCCTGAAGAGGACAGAGTGTGCTTGAAGGGAGGGCCTGGCACGGGCAGAGATAGAGAGGCTAAGCGCCAAAGTTCAGGACAATCCAGCCTTTCAGCAGACATCCCAGGCTGAGGACAGGTCTTGAAAGGGAGGAGGGAGAGCAGGAGTTGAGCTTTCTGGACGTGCCACAGGAGAGGAGCGTCCCTGACTGATGGCTGGGGAGAGCAAAGCTGTGCCTTGCCGTCCAGGCTGGCTGGACTCCCATTTCCAAACATTTGCCACCTCTTGGGCCCTGGCTGTGTGTCTGTCGGTCCCGTGAGGCAAGTGTCCTCTCCCAGAACCGACAGCGGCCACAGCTGCTCTGATAAAGCTCAAGCTCAGCACCTCTGCTCTGCGGGGAGCTCTGGTTAGGAGGGCACCGTGGGTACCTGGCCCCAGGGCAGCGGTTCCCTCCAGGTGACCCTGCTCTGGTCACTCCATGTGGAGGGGGACACGTTTCTGCATCCCTCCCGAGGGCACGGGGAGGTGGAAACCTGGAATTGCCCCACTGCTCCCCCCCATCTTGCTGGGGCGATGGGATAACGCGCTTTCCTTGCCCCCTGACCGATGTTCATCCCAGCCCAACAGGCTTTGTTAAAACCACCCGCGAAACCAGTGCCGCTTTGGAGCAAACTGTGTGTGCTCCGGAGGGGCCGTGTGTAGGGCAGTGGGTGCTCGTTACGGAGATACGGGGCAGGTAACACCTCCCAGGAGGAACGAGAGGGGTTGGGGTGTGCCTGGGAGCAGACCAGGGTGAGTGGGCGGCTGGAAGAGAGCAGGGGCACCCTCTGTTTATGGCAAGCGCCGCGGTTGGGGCGGTGGATGGATGGGTCTGTGTGGAGTGAGAAGCAGCAGGTCTGTGCGTGCAGAGGGGAGGTCAGGGGCTGGCTTTGGTGAGGATGACACGGGGATGGGTTCAGGAGTCTAGGTTACGATACCAGGAGCTGCTGTAAACAGCCCCCTGCCCAGGCCCCTCTCCGTTGCGTTCCGCAGGGGGCTGTTTTTATCTGCTATGGTTGGTTACACGCGTAACAGGTTTCTCACTACGTGACGATGCCAGCGGTCGAGGGTGACCCAGCGCCGCGGCTCTGAACTGCAGAGCTGTCTGTGTTGTCTTCTCCAAAACCACAGCTGCTGGGGAGGTCTGGCACTGGTCCGCAGCCTTCTGCCAGGAAAAGCCAGCAAGAGTTCAGTGGTATGCTGTGCATTTAGAGACGTGGTTCACACAAACAAGAAAACTTCAGCACAACCAAAAGCTGCTCGTTTTGAGCCCCTGATGATACTCGCCTCGTCCCTGCAGCGGATCCAGACCCGTGGGACACCCAAGCTGGGGGTGGGGGGGAGGAGATGCTTTTCTCAAGGCTTTTTGTGGAGGGTTTTACTGCTGAGAAAAGGGAGGCTTTTGGCTCCCAGCCACATTGGCTTCAGAGGAAGGAAAAGAAATTGGTATAGTAACTCCTGCTAGGTCAGAGGGACACAGAACCACACGCTGCAGGCAGGAGCAGCTTCGCTGGTCGAGTCCAGCAATAAAAAGCCACTTGCAGCAGCTCACCTGCCTGGGCTCCAGCAGCTCCTGCCACTCTCGGAAGGGAGGGCTCTGAGCTATGGTCTGCTACTGAAAAAGCAGCTGTTAAGAGTAAATTGAACCCCCCCCTCCCCTGCCATAGTGTTAGCAATAATAATAATAGTAGTAATAATAATGCAGCAGCCAGCACGGGGAGAGGCAGCAGGATCAGGCCCTGCAGGCAGTTCATCCGGGTGAGCACATCACCAGGTCCTGCTTCTCTCAGCTAACTGAGAGAGGGGTGAGAAACCTGCTGTGTTGTTAAGGGAAATGGTCTGAAAGGCCAGTGCCATGGACGCGGTAGGATCATGGCATGTTTAGTGGGACCACTTGGCTACCTCAGTCTGTACAGTGGCACTGCTGTAGTTATTGTAGTTATTGTAGTTATCTGTGCTGCTGGAAGTGCTGGGGGAAAAAGGGTCTGGTGCTCAAACCTTGTTCAAGAGGAAGCAGCCTCAAGTTGCAGCAGGAAAGGTTTAGTTTGGATATTAGGAAGTATTTCTTTCCCCACAGGGGTTGTCCAGGGCTGTCCCAGGCTGCCCAGGGCAGTGGTGGAGTCCCCGTGATCCCTGGAGGAGTTTCCAAGCCATGGAGCTGTGGTGCTGAGGGACAGGGGTCAGCGGTGCCCTGGCACTGCTGGGTTAACCCAGTCAGCCCTATTTTGCATTCCAGAGTGTCTCCTTTCACTTGTTGTCTCGAGCTGTGGGTACAAGAGTCCGTGTGTTTACACCCCTTGTGTATTCACATGAGCCTGTTTTACACCGAGGCTCTCAGCAGCTGCCTTTCTACAGTGCCCTTCTGCTCGCTGGCACCATGAGCACATCGGATCCGTCACCGGCATCTCTGAGCCTGGACCTGTCTCTGGTTTCTTCCAGGTATTCCGAGAGCAGGCTATTGACGGCGAGACCCTGCCCCTCCTGACAGAAGAGCACTTACTGAACAACATGGGGCTGAAACTCGGACCTGCACTGAAGATAAGGTCACAGGTAGGAGAATTTCCTCTGTTGCAAGGAGTGGCACAAGTCAAAAATTGTCCCTGGATAGAAGAAGGCTGGCAAGAGACCTCTGGTTTATTGAATAGAATTCCTTAAGCAGTAATTGTTCATTGGTTTATTTGCAATTCTGGTTTCAAGAAGGCTTGATACGTCCTCCAGGATATTCCATTGCCTTGCCTAGAGCCAGTCACAGAAGTGTCTCAGGAGTTAAGCACAGGCAGTGTTTGGTGCCAGCAGCTCAGGCGTTCCAGGGCTGCAGTGGCAATGCCTAAAGCCAGCCCAGCTCCTGCTAGAAAACTGTTGTTATGCTGGGCCCACAAATACCAGCCAGGAAAGGAGAGAACCTGTAAACAGGTGAGGAAAGGTGGATGGCCTCCAGTCAGCTGAACCTCAAAACAGTCATCCCAAAGTACCTGAAGAAGGGGGTAAAGTCATCTCAGGAACCAGCTGGCTCTTTTTCTAGACCGGGTCTAAGTCCTGCTGCTCATTTTCCTCCTAATGAGCTGGCTCTTGGCGGTTCTCCTTTTTAGCAAGGCTTGAAGCCCAGATGCATTTAACACGTCTCAGCATCATCTGTTGATTACTTTCCCTCCCCAGTGAGTAATGGACCAGCGCTTTTCCTTTCTGTGCTGAGCCACTAATAGAATCCTGTAGCATTTTTATCTCTGGCTAGTCATAGCTTACTGGGCTCGCTGATGGGCTGTGCCACCCCCTCCCACCCCGCACCCCCCCGCTTGTGCTTTTCACTTCTAGTTGGATACACGAAGGAGAAATTGTATTTGCCTCTGATGAGTTAGTCACGATCTCCCTTTTAGAGGGGACTGGATTTCCTCCTCAGCAGACTGTTTGCTGCTGTGCTCTCAGAGCAATGGTCTGGCTTCTCAAAAATACCATTTGGGTTTTTTTTTTTTTCCCCCCCCTTGCTCCATAACTTGGCTCCTGAGCCTCTGCCCGTGGAGGTCTCTTTCCTGCCACGGCTTCGCTGCCCTCCTGCCGTCCCTGGCTGGCAGTCACGGCCACTTCCAGTTCAGCTGCCTCCACTTGCCCTTGGCGGGACTCAAATCTAGAAGCACATCTCCACTAGCTGCTTTTTCTGTTTTTTTCCTTATTTAATGATCAGAAAACAGCTTCTGCCACACAGCAGGCCCAGGCTGGGCTGCTGCAGTCCCGTGGGGATGGTGTCGTGCAGAGAGCTGGGACAGGACCGTGCAGACGGGCAGCCCTGGCAGGGGGCACAGCTCCTCACCAGCCCGGCCCCGCTCCCCCCAACCCACGAGCTCTACGTTTGTTACGTTAAAACAATAAGAGCAACTTTACTACTTTCCCTCCAGCCCTCACTGTTTACGAGGGGTCTAATAAAAAGGTTCTGTGGGCAATTGTTCCCCGTGGGTCAATTCAGTAGGAAATAAAACGCTTATGTTGCTTAAAAAACGGAGAATGCCAAATAGCTCACAGACATTCTGAGATCAGATTTGGTGGTGGGGAATATGAGATATGGGCTGAAATGAGAAAAACCCTGCTTCGATTTAATCAGCAGTGTTTAGAGTTCTCTAATAAGGTATAGGGGGGGGTGGGGGGGGGGTGTAAGTGGGGAGCAAAGTCCTGATGTTGCTCACCGAATAATGCCGCAGTTGTCTGGGTCGAACACAAGCCTCTGTTTTTATTTAAGCTTAAATGTGAACCAGCTGCTGTAGGTGCTGGAAAGTTGTGGGGCCTTTGGCCCTCGCTGGGAGGCAAGAGCTGCTGCAGGAGAGTTCTCTTGGTACTGCAGAGGATGGGAGAGGCTGCGGGATTATAGGGTCCCGTGCACTTAGCAGCAGCCAGCCTATAGCTAGAGGGGTTTGGTTTCTTTTTTTTCCCTCCTGCTCTTCAGCTGCGGGTGTCATGCCCTGGCCCGCGGTACAGTACCCTGGGCTGGGCCAGCAGGAGAGTTCTAGCACCCAGTCCCCCCAGTGGTGCCTGGGCAGGACACATCAGGAGGTAGGAATCGCTCAGCCCATCACCTCCTACACCTTTACCTGCAGGTAGGTGTTCCAAGGGCTGTTCCCAATGCAGTGTAGCAGAGATGACCTGGGAACGGCTGCCCACCACCATGGTTCTGGAAGGGATGAAGAGCTGGGCTCCGTGAAGGATGAAGAGCACTGGCCATGCAGCTCCACATCCAAGTGCAGTTCCCTTGGGCGTAAAGCACCTGGGCTTGCTGCATGAAAACGCAGCTTCTGGGTGGCCACCAGCCCCACGGCGCACATCCTCATCCCTTTTTTTTTTTTTTGCCCCCTCGCATTTATTTCCTCTTTTCCTTTTCCCCCCAGGTTGCCAAGAGAGTGGGCAGAGTGCTGTACATGGCCGGCTTCCCCATGGCCTTCCCCCTGCAACCTCCCGGGTTGCGGGCAGCGGAGCGGGACCTGCCCCCGGCCGAGCTGCGGCCGGCATCCACGGGCAGCGTGGCCTCGCCCTTCGGCAGCGCGCTGCCCGCCGCCAGCCGCGTCTCGCCCAAGCAGGAGAACGGGAACCCCTCGCTCCTCGCCGGGCTCAACGACGCCCCCAAACCTCCCTCTTAACCGCGGGAGACCTCGCCACGGCTTCTGGACCTGAGCTTCGGTGGGACGAACTGAAGGTGACGCCTTTTGAGAGACCAGGAGAGCCTCCCTCGGCAGCGTCGGACACAGGAGTGAGGAAGGGAGGTTTTTAAGTTTTTTTGGATGCGTTTGCTTTTTGTTTCTAAAACCAACAAACCACAACCAAACACCACGGCAACAAAACACGCAGAAGTTTTAAAAACTGTAAAAAAAAAAAAAAAAGGGAAGGAAGGGAAACTATCCAAAGATGTCCCGAGATGATGCAAGTGAAGAGAAAGGAAACGGTTCTAGAGGACAGCAGCAGCGTTCCCGCTCCTTCCCCCCCTTCTCGCTCCCCGGGCTGAGCCAGAAAGCTGTGGACAGGGAACGGACACTTTTCTTGGCCTTCAAAGAACCATGGCTTTCAGCACCTCCCCGGGGATGACTCCAAGCAGGGAAGGGGACCGGGCACTGCTTCTCCCACCGGTACTCAGCAGCACCCCCCGAGCAGAAAGAAAACCCAACCGACCCATCCAAAACGAAACCAACCACCTTCCCAAATCTCACCTCCTCCCTGGAAACTGTACTCAGCTCCTCATTCAGGTGTCTATGCATCGCTAGCAACTTTGAAACCAATACCAAAGACAGACAAAAAGGTTAAAAAAAAAAAAGAAAAAAAAAAAAAAAGAAATAGGAAAAGAAAAATAATACAAAAGAAAGGCACGTTCCGGTCCATGTTTACTTCAGTGCGGATGGTACGGCACAGGGGCTGCCCACTTCCCTGGCACACACACAGACTGGACTCTGCCTCTGCTCCAGCCCTGCAGAGGTGGTTTGGGGTTGAGTTGTCTTTTTCTTCTTTTTATTTTTCATTCCCATTAGGTGTTTTGTTTTAAAGAGAAGAAAGAAGAAGTGTGTGCTTCGGGGGGGGGGATGAAGGGTCACAGGCCTCACTCCAGCATGGCCCCCTCCCTCCTCCACTTGTACAACGGACTCATTTATACATTCGGGGTGGGTGGTTTCGGTTTTGTTTTTGTTCCTAGGGTTGTTTTTTGGGGTTGTTTTCGGTTCTTTTTTTAAAAAAGCCTTGTTACAGAGGTGGATGTAGTTGCACATTCTGGCCTGCTGTGGACCACGAGACAGATACCTGTGCGTTCCCCGAGGAGGGGGAGGGATGCTGGGGGATTACACCGAAAAACGACAACGGGCAGAGTTTTTACTACTGTGAACGAGATGGTAACTCCTGGGGGTGACCTCCTGTGACTTGTACAGTTGTGAACAACAATCACATGTGGTACTTTTCTCTCTCTCTCTCTCTCCCCCTCCCCCCTGGTTTTGTTTTGGTTTTTTTTTCTGTTTAAACGTTGCACGTGCTACCGTTTTTCTTACAAAATAGCTTGGTGGTACATTAGCTTCTTTATATTGTAAAGAGAAAAAAAACAAACGGTCATTATCCATCACATCACGAGAAAAATGCTTTCCAGCAATCAATTTAAATAAAAAAAGAAAAACACTTAATTTACAAATGGTACCCAGCTTCCTGAGCTCCTTGCACGGGGGAAGTCTCTGTTCTTCCACTGGGTGTACGCTGGGGCTGTGTCCCTTACCCCTGGTGTGCTGGAGCTGCTCCATTCTGGTCTGAGGGTTGGTTCACAGCTCCAACCAGCAAGTTGGAGGAAAGAAGGCAAAGCAACTCCTTTCTCTTGTGGAAGATGAGGTAAGTTAAAGGCTTTTTCTTACAGATAGGACCTGACAAGTCTCCTCTTCACACTCACGTGGCAGGCTGCAGTGTGGAACTGCCTAAAGACACAGGATGTACTAGCTGGAGCTGCTAAATGCTGTCTGGGTAGGGGTTCTGAGCAGGCTCTGCCCCTTCAGAGTGGGCTGTCAATGGTAATAGTGATGACTTTAATAATAAAACCCAAATTATTACTTCCTGCAGTTACTTCCTTCCTGTTACAGGACAAAGGGTATCTGGGTGCATGTCTAGGATAAGTGCAGGTGGGAGAAAGAAGCTCTCCTGTCCCTGTTCTAGCTCCAAAAAGACCTAACAGACTCTGGCTGAAGCCAAAACCCCACTGCATGGTGCTGCAGCAGCAGCTACCTGGGCAGTAGCGATGGCTGGACACGGGACAGGACGAGCACGATTCCCTCTTTACCTGAACCAAGCTGTTTTGGGTGAGAGGGAGACCACGAGCCAGGTTACAGAACGTTAGGGGCTTTATCTGCAATAAGGAATGTTTCTGAGCTAGGGTTCTTCTGCCTCCATGAAAACAGAAATTTAAAACATAAAAGAAAAAAGGGGAAAAAGTTTCTACACCCCCCAATCCATACCCTAAGGCACTTACAGTGGATCTTTAGCATACTTACACTAGCTTGATTGACCCAAGCTGCTTCTGATGGTGCTGATAAAGGCCTCCACTTGCAGTCAAAAACACTCTGTGCACTGCTTGAGGACTTCTTGGCAAAAAGAAGGGTTTGGTGAGAGCCCCGGAGCAAAATACAGGGCAGTGCAGGTGGTGGGGTTGGCTGAACAGAGCCTTAGACAAAGGAACTTGTCCTTCCCTTGGTCAGCTCCCTCATGCTCCAGCAGCAGCTGAAACCAAACCCTACACTCCTTAAAGCAGCAGATTTTAATGAGAGCTTTTTATTAGCTAAGCTGAACAGTTGTACTGGCCTGGATGTGACCACGATTTTACTGTTAAAAAAAACCCCATAACACGGTAGAAAAATGCTTTAAAGTCCAAGTAGCCTCTGCTCTGCCACCGAGAAAGTCCGTGGTGGCACCTGGGGCTGCCCTCCCACCCGCCGTGCTCCTCCCCAGCTCTTACCAACGCTCCGAGACCCAGTGCCAGAGCTGGGTGATCCAGTAGGCAGCAGCTCTGGAAGGGATGAGCTTTGAGAGGGTGGCTTTGAGGGTGCTCAGTCATCATCAGAGAAAGCCAAGTCCTCCACAATGTCCTCTGCTCCTTCAGCGAGCTGCTGGAGGTCAGCTTGTGAGATGCCCCGTGGGCGGCTCCTCTGCTTCTGCCACTCTTGGGAAACCCCAGCGGCTTCCTCACCGTCCTCTGTGGGTGGAAAGGGGGAGAGGTGTAAATCCTGCTTTACCGGGAGTGAGAGTGAAGTGAGGCAAGGCAACTCGTTGCTAATTAATCCCAGACACTCATTAATTTATCGGCGCTGCTGCAGCTCCCAGATAGTGGCAGGAGCACGCTGCGGGGAGCTTGGTACAGCACCCGCGGCGAGAGGAGAGGAGACCCGAGGCAGAAACACAAAGCGAGAGCTCTGGGGGCTGGGTACCAGACAGGCAGTGCCTCCAAACCTTCAGCCCTCACAGCTCTGGGCAGTCTTCCTCACAGAGATGTCAGGCTGGGCGTGACGAGCTGACAGAAAGGAGCTGTCACAGGTAAGAGCAAGACTCCCAAGTGCACAACTAGCCCCAAGCTCCTGCCCTTTTGAAATGGTATTTCAATCCTGGGGAGCACCCGTGAGAAATGGTTGCTAGGGGCTGTGCCTGGCCCCATCTCCAGGGCCCTGCCCTCCTGCAAGTGTGGCTTGAGCTGCCTACGCCTTGCTTCCCAACGGGGCTTTGTGGACCACCATCCTTAGGCTCTAGCAGCACAGCATCTGCTCAACACCGATTCCACCTCTGGTCTCATGCCTCTTCTCAGCAGGCCCTGGATCAGCTGCCAGGCTCTGCCAGTTTGGGCCACTCACCAAAAGACCAGAAAACCCCCACTTTTGGCTGCACCTCAACAACCATACCAGTGACACCAGAGCATCAAGAGCCCCGAAGAGCCCCTCTGGGCATGTGCAGAGTGCTCCCCAAAGGCTCTGGGCAGCTGGAGGGTGGGACACAAGCTCCTGGCTTTTTGGTAAAAAGAAGAACAGGAACACTCTGCACAGAGAGCTTAAGCTTTGGGGGGGGGGGGCTGGATCTGCCCACCCTGCCTGACAGCTGAATGAGCAGCAGAGGCCAGGAGCAGCCAGGCCTGACTGTCAGTGCCGCTCCAGCAGCGTGGGCACAGACCCTGTGCTCCACAGCCCAGCCGGAGGGAAGGGCTGACAGGAGGGAGGCTCAGAGCTCCTGCTCCCCCCACTACAGAGGGGTGCTTTCCCTTCAGCTCGCCCCGAGTACTCCAGTAGGCAGAGAGGGAAAAACTCCTCTCCCTCTTCCTCCTTTTGTCAGAATATGCATCAAACCTCCATCTATTCTCGGCGCCGAGGTCTGGCTGTGCCTGCCAAGCCCCAGCCATCTGCCAGCCTAAATCAGGCAGATTTCACTGGCACTTGGCCCCCTTCCCCCCTTCCTGCTCCCCCTGCTCCCCAAACCAGTGAAGAAAGCCTTCCCGCAGCAGCTTCTGTGGCTGCTCCCCATGCCCGCCCATCGCAGCCCCCGGCAGGCTGAGGAGTAGAGCCCTGGCACTGCCCCACAAAGGCGAGCGTGGCAGTGCCAGCGGCACACACACAGAAACCCACCCAGGAAAGGAGCTGCAATGGCAGCCAGAGCCCCTGGCAGGCCCCAGCCTCCGTCTGCGACGGCAGCAGAGCGACTTGGCAGCCGCAGCCGCGCCGAAGGTGGGGAGCGGCACTCGGCTGGGTGCTGAGCAGGCTCGGGGCTCCGTGCGAGGGGGGGAAGGGGCAGATCCGAGCCTTCAGCTGGCAGCCTTCTCCACAGCCATTCATGGGGCTGCTCTCCTGGCCTGCCAGCGGGCACACGGAACTGCCGCCCGCTCGCGCTGACACCCACCACTTGCAGAGAGAGCTGAGAGAACTGGGTCTCTTTAGCCTGGAGAAGAAGAGGCTAAGGGGGATCTCATTAATGTCATATTAATATATATAATATATATTTTTTATATATATATATTTATATTTATATATAAAGGGCAAGTGTAGGGAGGATGGAGCCAGACTCTTCTCGGTGCCATCCAATGTTAGGACAAGGGGCGATGGGAGCAAGTTGGAAAATAAGAGGTTTAGGATGAACACAAGAAAAAGCTTTTTTATGGTAAGGGTGACAGACACTGGAACAGGCTGCCCAGGGGGGGTTGAGTCTCCTTCTCTGGAGGCGTTCAAAACCCGCCTGGACACGTTCCTGTGTGACTTATTATAGGTGAAGAAGGCCACCAGCATCCTGGCTTGCATTAGAAATAATGTGGCCAGCAGGACTAGGGCAGGGATCGTCCCCATGGACTGGGCACTGGGGAGGCCACACCTTGAATCCTGGGGTCAGTTTTGGGCCCCTCACTCCCAGCAGGACATTGAGGGGCTGGAGCGTGGCCAGAGAAGGGAAACGGAGCTGGGGAAGGGGCTGGAGCACAAGGGTGCTGAGGAGCAGCTGAGGGACCTGGGATGGTTCAGCCTGGAGAGAAGGAGGCTGAGGGGAGACCTCCTGGCTCTGACAGCTCCTGACAGGAAGGTAGAGCTGGGGGGCTGGGTGTCAAGCTCTGCTCCCATGTGACAAGAAAGAGAAACCAGCCTCAAGTTGCACCAGGGGAGGTTTAGGTTGGACTTGAGGAACAAATTTTTCCCTGCAAGGGCTGTCCAGACCTGTCCCAGGCTGCCCAGGGCAGTGGTGGAGTCCCCGTGATCCCTGGAGGGGTTTCCAAGCCGTGGAGCTGTGGTGCTGAGGGACAGGGGTCAGTGGTGCCCTGGCAGTGCTGGGGGAACAGTTGGACTTGATGATCTTGAAGGTCTCTTCCAACCCAAATGATTCTATGCTTCCTACCAGTCCTAACCTGGGAGGAGCAGGGGTTACCCCTGTGCAGTGCCCCAGACCCAGGGCAGATCCGGGATGAAAAGGGAAGCACACCCTCCACACCCCCACGCAGGGTACCCCTGCAGCACGGCTGCTGTCCCCTGTTGGGGTGAGCTCTACTTCCAAGAGTTTGTTTGAGCCTCTCTGCAGGAGGCCCCTGAAAAGAGATGAAAGGGACTGGTGGCTTGCTCCAGCAAGGCCTGCAAAAGGCCTTAACCCTTTCGCTCTCTTTTCAGTACACCCAGAGCTGCCAGGTCTCCATGTCCGTGTGACAGTCCCTCCTGACAGCCCACAGCTCAGAACAGCAGCACAGTCAGAAAAGAGGAGCCAGTTCCTTTGTAGGGAGAATGCAAAGGAGCCTTCAGTTCCCATCACTTACCATCTGAGTTGCTGTCTTCTGCCAATTCTTCCTCGTCCTCCTCGACTTCATACTCTCCTTCTTCATCATCGTCATCCTCGCCGTAGTCCTTGCTGCTTGCTTCCGAGCTGTCGTCTGATGCCTGCTTGGCTTTGGCTTTACCTGCAAGTATTTTTATGGTGTAAACGGCAACGTAAAGAGCAGCACACAAGGTATGTGCCAAGGGCAAAGTACCAACACCCCAACAATCATCCCCAGGAATCAACAGCCAGTAACAGGCAAACTGACCCTGTTTCTCCAAAAGCCATGTCCTCCTGGGCTAGAGGCCCAGAGAAGGTTGCACTTCATTTCAGAGGCACCTGCAGAGAACGCCTCCAACGCCCGGAGCAGTTTCTGCTGCTAAAGGCCAGGACTTGCTGCCACCTGGCATTTACAGAGCACCAAAGTGTCCCTCATAAACCTGTCTGCCCTGCCCAGGGTGGTGTGAAAGCCAGGGGAGTAAGACAGAAGAGTGTCCCACTGAGGTCCCTTCAGCAGAGACACGCTCCCCCCGTCCAAACTGCAAACAGCGTGAGGCTGCGGGCAGTGAAACGACAGAAGACAAATTCCATCCAGGGGGAGCAGAGGAACCAGCTGCTTCTTGCCTCCTTCCAGCCCCCAGCCCACTTGCGAACGTGCCGAAGGAGGCGGTTTTCACCCTTCGGGCTCTGCCTGGGGACCAGCCCTACATCTTCCTCACGGTGCGATTCCTGGGCCCCACCACGGCATCTATTTTTTTTTGCCCCGTCTTCCCCTCCCCAGCAGCTGACCTATGCTACTCGCTGAACTGGATCCAGAGCCATTAATAAGCTGGCTGCGAGCGTTCCCAGCTCGCTGTCACTGCCCCGCTCACACTGCCCTCACCCATCCGTCAGCTCTGCCAGCGCAGCCTCCGCCCCGGTGCCCCCCGAGGGATGGGAAGCTGCAGCTGATGGACAGAGCTCTCCCAGGCGCCCGCAGCCCGGGATGGATCTCGTCACATTGAATTGATGGGCATTTGAGCAGCTCAGGCCACAGGCAAGAGGGGTACGTGCTCATCCAGCGAGCAGCTCGAGGAAAAAGCACCCGCAGATCCAGCTACGGGCTCATCTGAGAGGATGCAGAGGGAGCAGCTGTGGGCAGGAGCTGGGTGTTGGGCTCTCAGGTCGTTCCTACCCAGGCAGCAGCCACTGATGGGGATTTATGGGACTTCTGGCATTAGGAAAAACTGCTGCACTGAAAGGGTTGTCCAGGGAGGTGGTGGAGTCCCTGTCCCTGCAGGGATTTAGGTGGTGGAGTCCCTGTCCCTGCAGGGATTTAAAAGACACGTAGAGGTGCTGAGGGACATGGGTTAGTGGTGCCCTGGCAGTGCTGGGTTAACGGTTGGACTCGATGATCTTAAAGGTCTTTTCTAACCAAAAATGATTCTATGATTCTCCAGCCTCCCGCTCCCCTCCCCTAAGCTCAGCCACTGCCTCCCATTCCACCGATGCACACACAGGGCTGCAGGGTACCAGGGAGACTACAGACGACAATGCTCAGGGTGCTCCACTTAACCAGTGCTTCTCTCCCCTCTTCCTCCTCACTCTGCTCCTAGATCCTCAAGCTGACAGCCCACAGCAGGAATTTTGCCACGAAAAAAGGGCCACGATTATTCTGCTAGGAAATGAAAATGTCTGACCCCTCCTTCCACACCCCCGGCCCCCACCACTCTGGCATTAAATTGATGTAATATGATTACGTGAGGGATAAATGAAGAAACCTGTTCAAGTTCATTAGAGGCACACCAACACCTAATGTGGACAGATCGCTCATTACAGCCCGGCCCGGAGAGACACCGCAGCCACGCTCCCTTCTCGCCTTTAATTGCCTCATGACGAGGCAATCCAGCACCTCTCTCCAAGCCATTAATAATTTCCAGGAGCTGCCGCCTTTCCTCCCGGAGATCTGTCAGCTGGTAAATGAGAGGAATGCATGAGCTTCCCCACCCCCACCAGAGACACACAGATTGATCAAATCCACGCTCCTTCCTCCCCAGCTTCTGCAGATTTCTGCTCTTGCCCGCTCAGGGGTTCCTGAAAGGTGCAGAACGTGGTTCTCTCCCGTCTTCAGACCTTGCAGGGACCCAAGCAAGGGAGTCTCTCCTGCAAGGGAGTCTCTCTTGCCTGGCAGATGCCTTCTCCATTCCAGAGGGCAGCTTGTCTCGATGTGATGGAACTGTGTTCAGCACCTTGGGGAGGATGATCCTCCCAAAACAAGCTGGCAGCTTTCAGCTCCTGAACCCCTGCAGGAGGTGGGGGAACCCCCCTCAAATCCACGAGATTAAAAAGCAGTTGCAAATTCATCCCTTTCCTTCCTTCTCCTGTGCAGCCCTATCTTCTGCATTCATCGACACGCTACTCGTGATTTACTCCCCGGTGTTGCTGCACCACATACCAGTGCAGACCAAAGCAGAGCAACCAGAAACGGCCATCAGGCAGCCTCACCTTGCCAGAAGGACCACTGTGCTGGCACCCGGGGCACATGAGCTCAGAGTCCTGTCTCAAACTCCACTCCAGCTGTGTCAAGACATCCCTCCCTCTTCTGCCTCAAGTATTATGCTTGAATTTTCTGTACTGACTGAGGGACCAAGCTATGGAGCAGCACCCCCAACCAAGCCTGACCTCGGCTGAGGTCTCCCAGATGCACCTGCATCTTTATGTTACCTCTCTCCTCAACACCCACAGCCCTGGAGCTGAAGGGCAGAAAGATTCAAGGATGTGAGACCTGGGCTGGAGCTTTCACCCTGAATCACTCCGAGGATACCTCCTGGAGCAGCTGCCCTGTGAGAATCCACTGCCACCGTGTTACACACAGGAACCCACCCCATCCCAATGTGCTCCCCAAGACCATGCCACAGTTTCTCCCACTTCCCAGGAAATCTGGGATGCTTCCTATCCAACTCCAGCAGCCCCTGCCTGCCTGCTTGTGAGGATTCTGGAGGAGGAGGATGCTCACCAGCAGGAAGAGAGCAGGGGCTGGTGGTTCCCATCCTGCAGCAGTGCCTGGGGCTGGACACAGCAAATCTCCTTTCTCTGCTGTTGCATAGCTGAAAATGGTTGGAAGTGGGGATGGGCAAGGGGGGGAAGCCCAGAACAGAGGGGAAGGGAACACACAGCTGCACCAGAGCTGCTGGAGGACAACAGGATCTGCACCTTACCCCCCTCCCTTGTGCAGGGACAGTTCATCATCTACCCTTGGTCCCTGCTGGAATGAGTAATGGCAACTGTGAGAAGAGGGAGCTCCCCAACCCCCTCAGTTTGGGGAAAATGTGCCATTCACTCCCTGCCTGGGACTGGAAAGAGCTCATCAGAAGCCTGCTCTGAGAAACACGAGGGTCTTTGAGGGAGAAGTCAGTTAAGGAGCGAGATGTTTTGGCTAGCAATGGTTGACCTGGGAACTCCGGCTGCTCTTTCACAGAGACTGGGGGCAGTGGAAGCTGAAATCAACGTGTCACCGATTTAATACTTAATCTAACTCCAAAGAAAAGGTATGGGGGGGGCAGGCTTTGAACAGCAGCTAAATAACAGAAAACCGATGATTTCCTGTCTTTTATCAGGCAATTTTTCACTCTTGTGCATTTGGCCTGGGACCTGACAGGCCAAAACAACTGCTAATCGGAAGGAGAACATCCTGTCAACACAGGAAAGATTCTGCCAAGCCAAACACGCTGGGACTGGTGAGAGATCGGAGCCGTTTTCCCTACGCCTCCATACCCAGCATCCCACCAGAAAGCCACAATGATTGCTGAAATCCAGACTTTCATGCAGCAGCCATCAGTGGGAAGAGAGTTTTCCAGATTGGGGTGACCATTTGCACAGCTTTAACCCGGGGGGTTTCCCAAGAGGATGAGTTACAGCATCACACCACTGCAACTATCCAGCTAGGACTTTTCTCACAGGGAATTCCTTCCTTTCCACAAGCTCCTCTCTCTCTCCCTTCTTTGCAGAGACCTACAAAGCCCCATGACTCTAGAACTGGCTCTTTCCAGTAAGAACTCTGAACAGTTTCGGGTGCTGCTGCTAAGCCTTGCTCGTGGATGTCTCTGGGTGTCGTTGACCTTTCCTCCTCTTCTTCCACATCAGCCTTGGCATTCCCAAACCATGCCCCTGCTCCCACTCGCAGAGCAGGGAGAGGCTCACCAGAGCCCCACCTCCTCCTGCCCAGGTCTGGAAGCAGTGTTGAGTCAGAAGGGCTGATCTGCTCTGATGAGCTTCCCTGATCCCATCATCAGTGTCACTGTTACTTTCATAGCACCAACTTGCCTTGGGCCAGGTCTCTCCCTCTCTCTTTCCAGCATCACTGGGCATTCTCAGCTATGTTTCTTGGTTTCCAGCTGTATTTCTCGTTTCCCTCTCCCAACAAGTCTATTCAGGGTGGTCTTATCTTCCTGCCATCAGCTGCTCAACCTGCCTCTCCTGGAAGCAGTCTGAGACTGATTCAAGAGTAACCAAAGCCCTTCCACCATCCCAGCCTCTCCTTTTTCCTTATCTGAAGAGAGGAGGCTGTTATGCCTTCAAGCCTCCCAGGTGAAGAGGTGAACACAGAGGCCACAGCAGCTGCAGGGCCTCCCAGACTCTCTCTCATCTGGCCACCCGGTAGAACAATGGCCACAAAGACGGGGAACGGCAGCAGGCTGAAGGATTGGCTCCTCTGACTTCCATCCACAGCCAGCCCTGACAGTTTCTGAATGCAGAGCACAGCTGGGAACATCTCACACCCCACACAGAGTAAGAACAAGAGCCCATTGTGTGCATCTCCCAAGACACGGGAGCATTTCCCAGCCTCCCTCATCCCCTTCCCCACTGCCTAGGGGGGGGGACGTCACCCTGCGCTACAGCACGGACCCAGCACCCCCTGGGTCCCCTGGGACCCGCGATGGGGCTGAGCACCGTTGCTCCTGGAGATGGAAGCTGCCTTCAGGTCCTGCTCACTCCCTTCAGAAAACTCCCTGCTAAGAACAAATGCTGTGGAGAGGCAGCTGACCCAGGGATGCTGGGAGGCAAGGCCCTTGCCGACACTGCAGCACTGACACGTGCTCATCGACGAGGTAGCGCAGTTGTGGGACTCAGAGCAGGGAGAGCCTTCTGCTATCATCCAGACTTCAGTCTTCCTTTGCACTCTCCTCACAATGTAGGTCAGTCCCTTAAAGCTGCTGAAGAACCTCAAGGTGCTCACTTTTGCTCTCTTGCCATTCTTTGCCGGGTGACCAACAAAAATCCACTGACCTCAAGCTATCAAGCAGGAGTTTTCAGCCCTTTTCTTCCTCCTGTGTCTCAGATGCCCGTGATGGAGACAATACTCACTGCTCCTGTGGTAAGTCTCAAGCTTTAGCCTCACGCCTTACAACGCACACAACAGCTTAGGACTTTATCCGTACACTAAATCCCCAAACAAGAAAACTCTGTATTCCTGCAGCTCACCCCCCTGTACGAGTGACAGCGCATTTAGAAAACCTGTGATAGCTCAAACATTCCAAAAGACCAAAAAAAAAAACCCCAACCAACCCATCTAAGTGTTTCCTCCAACTACGTGGAGAACTTCTCAGGCAGGTTCTGCAATTTACTGTGGCCCTCTCGTGGCCACAGCCAGAGAGTGACATCATCACTCCCTTTTCTCCAGAGGCTCTGGACTTTCTTGGCATGTCAAGAATACTTGCAAGGTCAGCCACCATAAACTAAAGAAGCTCGTGCAAAGGGAGGGTAACAATTCTCCCATCAAAGATCCTTGTTCTGGTAGCCAGCCCCCGTGGCAGCTTTTTTTGCGCAGCAAAGACCCAGAAGGAACAACATTTATTCCTCTTTTTTAGGTATGGAAACAAAACATAGAATCATAGAATTGTCAGGGTTGGAAGGGATCTTAAAGCTCGTCTGGTTCCAACCCCCCTGCCATGGGCAGGGGCACCTCCCACCAGAGCAGGTTGCTCACAGCCCCAGCCAGCCTGGGCTTCAACACTTCCAAGGATGGGGCTTCCACCACCTCTCTGGGCAACCTGGGCCAGTGTCTCACCACCCTCATGGGGAAGAAATTCTTCCTAATGTCCAACCTGAATTGACCTATCTCTAGTTTTAATCCATTCCCTCCAGCCCTGTCACTGCCCCACAGCCTAACAAGTCCCTCCCCAGCTTTCTTGTAGCCCCTTCAGATACTGGGAGGCCACAATAAAGTCTCCCCAGAGCCTTCTCTTTTCCAGACTGAACAACCCCAGCTGTCTCAGTCTGTGCCCATAGGAGAGGTGCTCCAGCCCTGTGATCATCCTCGTGGATGAACATGGATTTCTGCACCCTCACTCATGGTGCAAGAAGACAGCAAACACTTTGATGTTCTCCAAGGTGAGACTTGAGCCCAGAACCCACCCAAGTTATGAGCACAGGAAGGAGAACTCACCCTTTGGGAATTACAACATGAACTGGGGGTGCTGCTTTGAAGCCTTTGAGAGCAGGGTCTGTGTTCAGCCAAACACCCCCTGGATCTATCACACCCCTGGGAGGTCAGACTAGAGAAAGGTGCTGAGGGGAGGAGAGAGTAGAGGTCACGTACAGAAAAAGAGTAAGGCAGGACTAGGGCTTTAAAACGAGCTGGATTGACAAAAGTAGGAGGGAGAGAAAGATAAAAGCCTCTCAACCACCTTCTGTCTGTCACTTTAAAAAGCCTCAAAAAGTCATCAACATCCTGTGCTCTCTCTCCCTAAGGCTGTAGATTTAGAACCAAAGGTGGCCAGCCTGCAGCCTGTATTGACCCACATCACACACAGCTCTGGACAGGAGAAGTTATGTCAAGCCCCATACCTTTTACAGCGAAACCAGTGTTCTCCTCATCAGAGTCACTGTCCAGCTCAAAGAGGTCCTTGAATTCCTTCTTATCTTCCTCCTTTCTTTCATCTTGCTTCTTACGCTTAATTTCTGGGAAGTTCAAGTCTTCAAGCTGGAAAAAACCAAAACCAACAGTAAAGAACAACCTTAATTTGTACTTTTAAACATAAAATGCTGACCTTAAACACAGGAATTTGGCTTTGCCCAGTATGTGTACAAAGCCACAGTGCCAAGAACAGCTTGATCGGCGGCTGCCAACCAGGAGCCACAAAGACGAAGGTCAACGACACACGTGAAGCTCCACTGCTCTATTGATCTTCCCTAATAAACTGCTTCTGCTAATGAGCCATCTACCGCCGGTACCTCAGTGTGGATGAAAACACAGCGACATCCCCAGCAAGCCAGCCATCCTGGACCTCTGAGCTGAAAGCCACACGAGCCCCGTGAGCTCGGGCAGCCGAGGGCAGTCAGGCCAGACTGTGCTGGAGAAGCAGCAGTTTTCCACCAATGCCAAAAGCTGTGACAGCTCCAGCAAAGGCACTGTCTCTTCGGCTGCAGATTCCAGGCCAGTGGCATGGCAAGGTGCTGAAGATGCTCAAGGCCTGCCTACACCACGGCCTCCCCAGTTGCTAGCCCTCATGGAGATCCACGGGCCAAGAGCCTCGCTGCTGCAGACAGCCGATATCAATGCCATTAAGTACCTGCAATTGACACCACCTCACTGCTCTTTACACCTCTCCGGAGGGGGATTAGGGGGAGGATTTACTTGCAAGGGCTCAGGCCAGCAGGGCAAAGATAATCAGAATGCAAATGAAATCCCAAGTGCTCTCTGAACATCAGCTGCCCGCTGCCCGTGCCTGGCTGCACACCTCCTGGGAAGCACTCATGCATTAGCACACATTAGCTTGCTTGGAAACATTCGCCCTGCCAGTAATAACTCATTTGCTCTCTCCCACCCGTCGGACCACCCCTCAACACGCTCCTCTCCGACCACAACCACTCCAAGCCTCCCGTGAGCTTCACCCAGTGGGACCAGCACGGCCTGTCTGGAGAGGCAGCTCTCAGCAGAGAGGGGAAGAGTGAGAGAATGGGGCTGGGGGGGGGAGGGAGACAAAGGGAGATGCACATTTGCTCCTGCAGCCAATTCCAGCAATTTCTCCCAGCCTGTTTCTCGGTTATGGTCCCCAGCTGGGCAATATTGATTCTGGGAGCTGAGCACTTACAAGCAATAACCTGCAGCACTGGATGGAAAGTCAGAAGCTGGCCAGAGAAGGGGAGAGGGGAGCAAATCACCAACCACCATTTTTCAGGGTCATAATTTTATATCATCTTCCCTTCCCACGCGCTCTTTTCCACTAGAAGATACCTCTCCTTCCACTGCCTGAGGCTGTCTCTGTGCTGGGAAGATAGGTGAAGAAAGCAGCACACAACTTGCTTTAAGTGCTCCAGTGCTTCCTGCAGCCCAAGGCTTGAACCACCACCTCCTCCCCCAGAGGAGGCAGGACAGCAGAACCTCATTTTTGATACCAAACATCTGCTGCATCAACTGCCCAAGTCCCTGTTGGCGAGTCCTGTCCTCCATGACCCCAGTCACTGCTACTCCTCTGCAGCAGTAAATGAAATGCAAAAAAAACCCAAGGTCTTATTCTCCCTCCTGACGCATCCTAAGCCTGGGATGTTTCCCTGGAACACTTCACTTAGTAGGTTAAAGTGGAAATGGAGCTGTGTACGAGTAGATTGTCTCATGTACACAACGTGGAACAGTCTTCTCCAAACTTCAAGGGAGCAAAAGAGAGAGGGACTTATCTCAACATTGTGAAAATTTTCTCCAGCATCCTATGCAGGGCATGCACAGCAGGGAGCAGAGGCTGCTATAGTTGGGGCTTCTTTGTATTTTCACGCTGCCTCAGAAAGGTCCCCATTTCCCAAGGCAGCCCATAGCTTTGGGTGACATTAGTACTGGTTGAACTCAACCTGGGCATCGTAAAAAGGACCTGGGGTTGAATCATGCTGAGTTGTGCCACCTCCAGCTTTCTGAGACTCCACAGGAGTGCCTACGAGACAGGCACCTCAAAATAAAGGCACCAGAAAGCCCCACAAGCTGCAGAGCGACGACAAAGCAAAGGAATGAGACTTGTACTGAACCACAGCTCACAGATACAGCCCATGTTCATCATGCAGGAGCAGTAATTAGGTAATTTGGGGGCCAGGCTTTTAATCCCCAGCTAGAGGGTTATTATCTACTAAGTCTCACGAAGCCGATTAGCCTACATCCCATTAAAAACCATTGGGAAAAGCAAATGGAATGGGCAGACGGGGTCAGCGTTGTTATATAAGGCAAGCTGCAGCTCACAGCAGCTGAGAGCCAGCCTGATTTGGTGTGGGGTTAGGTTTTTTTTTTTTTCTGTTATTATTATTTTTTTCCCCCCAATGGCTGCTAATGGGACATGGATTTTTCCAGCCCTAATGGGCCTCATGGTGTTCCCTCTCCTGCTGGGGCTCACAATGCTGCATCATTAAGCCAGCAGTCCCCACCGAGACAGACAACGGCCCCATTCACCGAGCAGAGGCCAGGCAGCCACAGCCCTTGTGCAAAGTGAGCTCCAAAGTCTGTGTCTCTACAGTTGATCTGTTCTGCCCGCTTCCTCCAAGAGAAAACAAGCGCCCGTCACTGCCCTTCACACTTCTCCTCCTTTTAGGAGTCACCCTCTCAGGCCTTGCCGTGAGGGCAGAGCCAAGCCTGCTCAAGGGGAGTTAAAAACAACCTCTCTCAAGGAGAGCCCTTCATCTCAGCTGGGCCTGGACACCCCACGGAGCCCCAGTTCCCCTCCTCCCTTCAACAGGAGACAGGGGCTTGTCTACACTGAGGACTGATCTCCTCTTCCCTTGTGGTAGCTGCTCCAGTACCAGGAACGCATCAGCTCCCACCAGCAGGGCCAGTTTGGGGCAAGAGATAAGCCCCACTCACAGCCACCACTTATGCTGTTTCTTAGCTCCCTCCCCTCATTTCCTTACTGCAAAGGCCACATTCTCCTGCTGGGTTGGCACAGAAAACACACGTGCTTTTCGTTCCCTCTGCATGGCTGCCCCAGGGAATTTCAGCCTCCTGGCCTTATCTCAGGCTGGTATATGATACAGAGCATTTCTAGGATCTCCCAAGTCTCCTACCATGCTCTGGGACTTGTCTCCAAGCCAATCACCCTCTTGTCCCATCGATTATTTTAACTGTTCCCCACCATATGCTGCAGACACTGATTATATCTATTTCCTGCTCCCTGGCCGAGAGCCCAGCTCAGCCACTTTCACTGCATTAGCACTGGAGGCAGCTTTTCCTTCAGACTCTGAACCTAAGCAAGGTCCCACCCCACCTTCTGCATCCTGGGCTGCAGAGCCACGAGGAGTGGCCACGGAGCCCTCCCACGACACAGATCACATCCAGTCAGTCGGGCATTCTGTTCTTACCCTTTCTTTGCCACTGATTTCCAGTTGTATCTCCTTCTCTCTTAGCTTCTTCCACTGAGCGTAATACTTGGTCAGAGGCGTCCCCTCCTCTTTGACCTGCTTCTCCCACTGTTCCTGTGGAGAGAGGGGCAGCAAATTTAAGAAGGGTTTTCAAAGTCGTTTTCCAACACAACTCTGGCAAACACAAGGAGTCAAGAGCAGGGGTTAAGACCCTTTTCCAAACCACCTCTTCCCAGCTGTTGGGTAGGAAATTACCAACCATGACTAAAGAACACAAGCAGGACTAGAGGGGGAATTCAGGCAAGGTCATTTAAGGAACTAGTGAGGCTTAGGTAAAGCAAGGCCTGGGCACTGCAGAGCCAACAGATGGAAGGGACAGGCTGTGCAACAGCTCACGGGGTAGCAATGGCACTGAGGGACAGTGCAAGGTCTCATAAAGGAGCATCTATATGTGGAGCATAAGATGCTTTAGCTTGTGGAAGATCATCAAATTTTCTCAGCGTGGTGGCCTGAACTGTGGGTTCCCAGATTCCTATTTCTCCCTTTTCTCTCAGAATCCTGAGAACTCACAACAGGCTCTCCTAAAATGAGCTCGGTGTCTTCTGGGATCCACTGTTATCTGGGCCTTGAACATTCACTTCTACTCTCACTCTAGGGAGAAGTCAAGTCAGATGATACAGCCTAAGTACCAAAGATTCCTCATTGCCCGTTCCCCCTGTTCTACAGCCAAGGGTTTATTTTTGAAACAAACAATGCCTCGCGGGGTCTTGGACTCATCCCAACCTTGAGAGAGCAGAGCACGAAGAAGAGCTGAGCCCGTTTTCCAGTGTCCAAGCAGGGAGAATAAGGAGGTGCAAACACCGTAAATGGTGGGAAGCAAATGAGGTGGTTAAAAATTCTTTTATGCTGCAATCATTTGGCATGTTAGTGCTGAAAGGGGTGTGGGGATGTCACATTAAAATATGTTCTTCTTAACCTGCCAACATCCCTTTAACTTCCAGCCCATACAGAACCATGTGTGTTACTGGGATGACCAGCGCCCAGAGGCTTTGCATTACCCCACAGTAAAAAAGTCCAACGTAAGCAGAAAACCACAATGTACCAGTAGGAATTGAAACGGGTACAAGAGGAAGGGAATGAGCAACAAAGAACAAAGGTTAGCATAGAAACACTCAGAGTTCAACACAGATCCAGAAGAAGCATCCCAAATCCTGGGCTGAGAACAAACCCAGAGCTCTGCAGGGGCAGCTGCATGTACACCCTGCTTCTGTTTGAGGGTGGGAACAAGAGGCCCGACCACCTTCACAGCAGCAGCCAAAATCTTCTTCAGCAGCTCTCAAATCAACTGTTTCTGGGGAGCTGAGACCTGAAACGAGGGAGCTCTGGTGTGCTGGCTGCAGCCTGTGAGCCAAGGCATGGGAAGAAGTTTGAAAAACAGTGATGAACGAGACAGAAAGAGCAGGTCTCTGCAATGGACAGCGGAGCAGAGCTCCCAGCTTACACCAGTAAGCAAGTACTTAGTGAATCTTGGGAAGTGAAATACATCAGTCTATGCCAGCTCTCGATTTGGCTCATCACTGAGCGGGAAGTGGAGATGATCTGTGGTCTCTGCAGCTGGCAGCAGGAGCCAAACTTTGGCAATTAAAGTGTGACCAGCTTGTGTCACCGGCACTCTAATGGCACAGAATCTATTTACACAGCTACAACAGGCACCGAGCCAAACAGGCCCTTTCTGGTAACCACGGGTCCCAGCCTCCCACCCGGGACTCTCTGTAACACGGCTCCAGATCTGCAGGGCTGGACCCAGTGTCTGCTCCCTGCTCTCCTCCCCGGCAGGCTGACTGGAAGCACAGCCCAAGCAGCCCTGACCCCAGCAGCCCTTCCTGGGGGAGCCGGCAGCCAGCGCGGCTTGACCCACCGCTACCACGGGACAAGGTTACCCCATTTATAGATCAGGCTCCGAGCAGGCTGCCGGCTGCAGTCAGGGAATTTGTTGATGCTGTTTGGGATGGACAGCTTCTGAGAAAGGCTTTTCTGGCAGAGGGCAAAAGTCTATTTGTTCTGATACAGCCCTTTTGGTTTTAAAGTGTGCTGGAATTCAGAGATAAAAAAAGACCATTAAAACAAGTGATACGACAAGAGGAAACGGCCTCAAGTTGCATCACGGGAGGTTTAGGTTGGACACAAGGAACAATTTCTTCCCTACAAGGGTTGTCAAGGGCTGGCCCAGGCTGCCCAGGGCAGTGGTGGAGTCCCCGTGATCCCTGGGGGGGTTTCCAAGCCCTGGAGCTGTGGTGATGAGGGACAGGGGTCAGTGGTGCCCTGGCAGTGCTGGGTTAACAGTTGGACTTGATGATCTTAAAGGTCTATTGGCTCACAACCCTTCTGGGGGAAGAAATTTTTCTTAATATCCAACCTAAACCTTCCCTGGCACAACTTGAGGCTGGTTCCTCTTGTCCTATCAACCCGCTTCTTACACACACAAAACAAAAGAAAAAAGAAGGAAATTTCTCAGTCTTAAAATAATGTGGGAGAAATCAGGCTGAAGGCACCGACTGCACCCATCCCAAACGCCGGGATACAAAGGGGGATCCTCCCAGAGTCCTTCTGTGTTAAGTTGAACGCTCCCACTGTGCTCCCCCCCCAGCACAAAGTTCCATCCCCAGGCTGTTTCTGCTTTAAAATGAGGCAATATGGACCCCGGGGTGAAACCCACCTTGCAAAGCACACCCGCTGCTCTGTGATTCCCCCCCACGAAAGCCACATTTCCGTATGTTCCACAGCGGAATTAGCTCCAAATCTGGGCTCTGTGCCCTGCAGTGGAGCAGGCACAGACTTGTGCACGGGAAAACCAGAGAGCATTTGCTTCCAATTGCTCTTGCTGGCAAGGGGCACAGGCAAATACCTCCCTTTCCCTCACCCCCCTCCTTCCCTTCCCTTCTCTGGCAGAGTTTGCTCCCGAGAAGCGCCAATGCCCCACATGGCTTGGAGACAGCCTGGCAGACTCAACCCCGACTTTGAGGGACACTCCAAGTTGTTCTGGGAAGCTCAGACCCCGGGGGGAGCTTTGGCCCTTTTGGGAATCTGCACCACGTGCTTGCAAAGGCATAGGAGGAAAGCACAGGTCTACCTGGGCACAAAACCTGCCCTCTGGGCACTAGAGATAAGCCACCCTGGCTCTTCCCTCCCACAGAAGCACTGAGCAGGCTGCTCCCTCTGCTCCCAGGAGCACTGATATCCCAAAGGAAAAGGCTCCCTTCTCCCACAGCACACTGCAGTGGAAAACCACCGATTGCACAGGCAATCTATACCGGTGCTCTACGCCCTTAACCGGTGCAGAGGAGCCACCTCCAAACAGGCTTGGCAAACTGGTGCCAGCTTCCCTTCACTGGCCTCCCTGGCTCAAGGCAGGCTGCCTGTTGCTGCCCCTCCAGAGCCAACCCTGCCTGGTTGGTGCTCCTCATCCACCCAGATGTCCCTGGGAAAGCAGGTGCACCGACGGAGACAAGGAGACAGGCGGGCAGCAAGACGGTAAAATAATCAGCTCGTTCCAACACGAGGGACCGCAGCCAGAGTTGCTGGGAAAAGCAGACAGGGGCAGTTGTTGGAAAGCTGGTTTTATTTAGCCAACAACCCTCCCCAGCCCCCCCCCTGTTTCGTGGAGAGCCCCGGAGGCTGAAATCTCTACCCCTGCAGAGCGGGTGGGTGGTCACAGCACTGCCCACGAAAAATACAAACCAACTAAACCACAACCGCTCCGCTCCAGACGGGAAGCGTAGCTCCTCTGGCAAAACACTCCAACCCAGAATGGCATTTAAAGACCCAAATGCTACTCAGTCGCCTCAAACCCAGTTCCATCCACCCTTTCATCCCAGAACAGTGCTGCTGTGTCCTGGCGTTGACATGGCAGGATTTCAAAGGGTAATTTTCCTGCAGTCCCTGCCCCTCAGTGTCTGAAGACAAATTAGTCTGTGCTGCAACTTCTGCTCCATGCCCAGCTCCATGCCAACAGGAGCTTTCAGTGCTGCAGAACTCCAGAGTTTCCGATGATACCACGTGGCCAGAGACCACTCTGACCCATCAATTACCTTGCAGACAGAGATTTTCACCTCTCTCCTACCAGGCAAGGATGCCCTACTTCCTCTCACAGAGAGTGGCACGCACATACAGTTCACTGGCTACCAGGCTTGCAAAAATAAAAAGTCCAGCCCTTCTCTTGAAAAGCAACTGCAGTGCCCAGGGTGCCTGATGGCTGTTCTTACAGCTCCTGACTTCCCTGATTCTATAGCTCTGTCTCCCCAAGGGGCAAGGAAAACAGGATCCCAAACTGCCACATACCAGGGTGCCGATGGCTTGGCTCTGCACTGCTGCAGACTGGTCTCTACAGACTAGGAGGAAACACCGTGCTTAGAGAGGCAGCAGAATCCCCCCCTAACCTTTCAGGCACAAACTGGCACCCACATATCAGGAAAGGGAAGATGGAAACCAAGAAATTTCTCAGCAAAGGAGATGCCCCAGCAAAGCAAGGCAGCGCTTCCACGCATGGCTGTGCATTATAAATAATAGAAGAGTATAATTTATGGAGCGTATTTTCCATGAGGCTCTTGGCTGCAGACTCTTGCCAGCTATAGCATCAGAACCCTGCCGAGTCCAGTTGTTTGTGAACATCTGCCCCACCCCACACGCTCCCGTTTCCATGATCTCCTCGTCCCTCCTCCCTCTGCCACCCGCTCAACCCCGGCAGCCGGAGTCTGACTGTCTTTCCAGGAAGCCGGAATGGAAGGAGCAGACTCACCACAGACTCCCTGCTGGCCACGCCGAAGGCAGCCTTCTGACGCCTGCTGGCAATGTAGGCAGAATTTTCCTGCAGCTTCTCCAGCAGCTGCCGGATAGGCTTGCAGTAGTTGGCAATCTTGCATTCCTTCAGGAAAGATTTTAGCTGGGAGGAGGAAAAGGAGAGGAAGAATGAAAGCGATGGAATAGTTTCCATAAAGAGATCCCGTCGGCAAAAAGACATTTCCCACCCCCCAGTGACAGACAGCGTGGGGTGTCTTGTCCCTTCAGTTCATACCGGAGTCCCATCTACCACCCATATTCACACCCAGGGGTCCTGCCACCCTGGGCTGGGAGGATGCAAAGGGTTGCAGCGACAGGGCAGATGTTTGTACAAGATCCAGCACAGAGGCTGTGCTCAAAACCAGCTCTTTGCCTCCTTTAACACTACTTCTTTCTGAAAAAAAAAATGTATCACTGGAGTTCAAGCAGCCAGCAGGAAAAAAAGTCCATGCTCTCTGAGCCCTCAGCTCCTTGCAGCTCTTTCTGTAGGCCAAGCTCTCTGCTGGAGCCATATATAGATATATATATATACACACACACTACACAGCCACTTGATTTAGAGAAAGAGATCCAATCAGGCAAAAGAAAATGGTTAACCACAATGGAACCTTCCTCTCTGCTGGGACCTGCAGATGCTATCGAAACAGAGGTAAAGGGTTTCCAGTCAGTAAATACAGATCTGCCTTCCCTATTTAGGGCTTCAAATGTTCTGCCTCAAAACAGAGCTGGGCGAAGGAAAAAGGTGTCTCCCAAGAAGATGTCTCCCAAGAGGTTGGCTTGATCTTACATGCCAAGTGGGTAGGTATTAAATATTAATCAAGAGGTGGCAGTCACACCTAGCCCCTCTCTGTCAGGACACTGCTCTCCTGATGGGTATATTGCTGCAGGATCTGCTACACAGATGGAGAACGTCTCCCATTCCCTAGCAGCAGGGGCTTCTCTTGTCCCTTTATCCCCAGCATACACCCACCTGCCATCATACACCCGGGCTCAGAAAAATGGGGAGTTAAAATGAACACCATCCCCGCTTTCCGCAGAGCACACAGCCCATCAAACAAGTAGGAAGAAACCATCAGCAAAACTATTCTTCTGCTGGTGAAGCCTATCCTACCCTCAACCCCCCCCTCTTTTCTAAAATATTTATTTTTTATAGGTGCTGCATATTTATCTCCACTGAGAGATGCATTTGTCATTCGATTTATCTCACTTGATCCCCACAGCTGCAGCCCCAGATCCATTTCATCCGCTGCCACATACATTATCATTTTTCTTTCGTTGCAGAAGTGTCACCAGAAATCCTGCAAAATCTCAGGCTCTATCTGTGCCGGTCGGTGTTGTGTGTTTGCTCTCACAGCCTTATGCTTCGTTTCTTCCCTCCCCCTCCTCTCCCCTACCCCTGCAATCCCACCGCTATCTGCCCCAGATATTAACGAAACGTAATGAGATCTTGGTCCTCTGGTAAGAGGCAGGGAACACAACCAAGAAGGTAAATGAAGCTAAAGGAGAAAAAGACTGTGTGCTTTTCCCACTCTGCCAAATACAACCACCTTACCTTTCCAGAATGAAAGGCATCAGAACATACATGTGTGTGTGGATGGATGTCATTAACATCTCACGTCGGTTCCTAGCTAAGCAGCTCTGTGATTAGAGGGATTGATTCTGTCCAACTGACAGCCTTAAACACTGGTGGTTTATACCAGCAGAGACCACAGCAAAACCCCAGCTCCTCTTACCGTAAACGACGCAGGGAACTATAAATGATCCGAAGCAGCTGGGCGTGTGTGTTGCAGGGAACCCAAATCGAGTCCAATTCCCAGTTCAGCTTGGGATGGCGAGCGAGCAGCAGCAGGAGTGGCTGCTGGCAGGGCAAGGCAGCACCTCCTGCCCTTCTGTCTAGCTGCAAGTCGTGCCTACATCATGCCATCTCCTGCCTCTCCCAGCAGTATCTTACCCCTTACTGATGCCTGCCCAGCTGTAGCCTCCCAGCTCTGCCCTGTGATGCTGCCAGGGCTCTGGAGCAGGGAAGAGTCTGGCTCTTGCAAGCATCCAGACGCAGAGGCTCTGTGCTCCTCACTGGCCTGTGGAGGCAGTGACCACCATGGGGTCATCCCAGCAGCTGGGCAGAACAGAAGCCTTGGAGCTGTCTCCTGCCCCGACTGGTTCTCCTTTCCTTTCATCTGACAGGATGCTTCCTGTCTTTCAAGCAAGGAGGTTTTAAAGTTCAGTTTGAAGGCAGTTCAGCCAAGCTTCTCCCAAAGCCGCTGACCAGAAGATGAGGAACGCAACCCTTGCCAGCTGGAACACAGCCCCTACGACACGGCACTGAGAGAAGCGTGAGCTCACTGGGGAGGAAGAATCAGGACAGATGGATTTTTACAGTTAACTGGAACCATTCCAGGAGAAAAGCCTCCCCCCCCCCGACGCTTTCCCGAAGACTCTGGGATTTTGGGAAGCTAACCTCAGCACCCCAGCCCGGGAGACGCCACGAGGCTGTGGTTAGTGGCAGCCGAGCAGGAATCCGATAGCGTTCATTCTCTGCAGAAACACAGGCTGGTCCCAGGGTGTGTTTGGAAGCCACGGGGTGCCAGAGGGCCCGCAGCCGATTCTCATTCCAGCTGGAACATCGGCTCTGACAGCTCCGATGCTCTCAACAGCTGCTGGCTGGGAGGAGAGGGCTTTGTTTGCTGCCGGTAAGTGAGAAGCACGCAAAGCGAGAGCGAGCACAGGAGCTGCTCTGCTCGCACAGAGAGAGCCTGTCAGCTCACATTAGCCAAAGCAGCCGAGTGCCAGCTCGGCAACGGCCCGTGCCAGGCGGCGGGGAGCCAGCCAAGAGCCGTGCGCCCGGCAGATGCCAGCCCACTGCACGCAGCAGAAACAAGGAGATTTGCCTCCCGACCGAGACGTTGCTCCCACGTCAACCGGAGGCATCGTAGCAACAAGGTGTGCAGACACCAAAAGAAAGCGTCCCCACGGAGGAGGAGGAGAGAGCAGCCCTCTGCCAAACCTGGATGGCGCCTGCCACTCGGGAGGTAAAAACAGAGAGGACTGGGAGGAAGGGAGGGAACGAGTTCCAACAGCTCTGCCCTGAGAAATCTTCCTGTTCAAAGCAGAGAGGTCACTGCTCATTCAAAGCTGAAGGCACCCAGCTAGCACAGTATTAGGGAAGGATTCTCAAATACTAGGTTCAGGTTTGGGCCCCTCACTCCCAGAAGGACACTGAGGGGCTGGAGAGGCCAGAGAATGGCACTGGAGCTGGGGAAGGGTCTGGAGCACAAGCCTGGTGAGGAGCAGATGAGGGACCTGGGCTTGATCATCCAAAAGAAAAAAAAGCAGCTCAGGGGAGACCTTCTGGCTGTCAACAACTCCCTGAGACAGGAGGTTGGAGTCAGGTGGGGTTGGTCTCTTCTCCCAAGGAAGAAGCAACAGGACAAGAAGAAATGGCCTCAAGTTGCATCAGGGGAGATTTAGGTTGGACAGGAAGAACAATTTCTTCCCTACAAGGGTCACCCAGGGCTGTCCCAGGCTGCCCAGGGCAGGGGTGGAGTCCCTGTGATCCCTGGAGGGGTTTCCAAGCCCGGGAGATGTGCTGCTGAGGGACAGGGGTCAGTGGTGCCCTGGCAGTGCTGGGTTAATGGTTGGTCTTGGTGAAAGGTCTCTTCCAATCAAAAGGATCCTATGGCTACGCACCATACACCCAGATGCACAGCACTATTAGGCAGTGGCACTGCAGACAATGAAACATGTGGACAGGGACTGGCTGGGAAGAACACCCTGCACTGTGAAGGCCAGGGGAGAGGTAACGGAGCCTGCTTGGCAGCACTGCTGTAAGATGCAGCAGGAGGAGGGATGGAGACAAGAATTGGACTGTTTTGTACAGAGGAACCTGGGGAGAAAGTGCCCCAGTTGATGGAGACACTATGAAAGGAGGGAAGATTGCCATCTTGTGGAGAGCACTCGAGGGAGGCTGTGAGGCAAGGAAAAGTGTGGGCTCACAGAGCATGGGTGCTGCTCCGAGACGATGCGGCAATCTGGACAACTCCAAATGACCCAGAACTAACTCATCTGTGTTCACTGGTCACAACCCCTTTGCTACAGCAGGTATCAGCTCTCTGTTCCACTCTGTCTCCCCAAAAAGTAGCTAGCTCCACAGCTACCTTCACCTATCCTCAGCCTCCTAACCTGTTCTTCCCCAAGAATTCCCCAAAACACAGAAAAAGAATGTAATTAAGAAAAGGTAAACTGCTCTCGCCTCACATTGTGAGGACCAGACTGAGCTCACTGTTAGCTGAAACGACTTTATCCTGCTCTGTACACATTCGTGGCATGACCAAGAAGCATCTTACACCTCACCTGAATGACAGTGGGGAGAACCAGCTCTGGGAATCCAATGCTATAGGCTTGGCAATGGACATACTCAAGCATCAGGTCATAGAGCTGTTCAATGAGTCCATCCTGGGCAAGAGAAGCAGAAACAGATATCAGTTAAGAACTAAACCCTACAGTGCCCAGGTCAGGAAAAGAATCTCCAGCCTTATGGGACAGGAACACAAAGCACGTGGCTCAGGCAGCTCCCTTGTTCACAGAGAAGCTGTGCACTATTTGCTGCTGGGGTTCCACTTACTCGGAAGGCCTTCTCCTGCAGGTTGGCATTAGAGAGCTTCAAGATCACTGCGAAGTTTATAGGCTTAGCACTTATACGACCTGGCCTCTTGTTGAAATCCACTTGTTGGAAAATCTACAATGGAAAAAAAAACGAACGTAAAGAATCGTCACACCGCAAAACAACAGACACCAAATGACTCAACTGCAGTTGGTGGCAGAGCTGAGAAGACAATCCAGGAATCCCAGTTTCTGCTTGCTTGTTCTGATCACTGTCCCACAGCTTTCTTAAATACCTTAGCAAGGAACAGTCAGGAAGCAAGCACCAACTACATGCGAAGCTTTAGACATGAGTGTGAAAGATGCCACAGAAGCTTGAGGTAAAAGGAAACCAACACAAACAACAGCAAAAGAAACTAGAGGTTTGTTCCCCAGATTTGTGCTTCTAATAGTCAGGAAGAACCTTCTACAAATCTTGAGTGTATTTGGAGCTGTCCCTTAAGGTGAGAAGATTTCCAACAGCAAGATTAAACACCAAATCCATTTTATTGCTACTGAAATAATTGTCCCAGGAAGCAGAGACACCACTAAGCCCTTTTCACAAACACCCCTCACCAGGCAAGGCTTCTATTCCAACAGGCTCCCCACTGGTGTCCTGGTACCCATTGCAACTCAACAGCCTTTGAACAAGCACATCTTGTTCTCTGTAAACACGTTTCATTTTATAGCAAGGGACATGGCAGAAAAACTGCCCCCAGAGTTTGAGAGACCACGCACCTTGCTCACCAGAGATGAGCAGGCACAAGCTGTAGGGTACAGCTGGATGCCCAGCAGACTGGTATGCAACATCCAAAGGCAGACCTGCACCTTTGCTTTTACGTTTTTCCAGAGCTGGTTTAATGATAATGGTCCCTACTTATCCCCACGAGCCTGTGTGCTCTGCTGCTCTTCCTCTGAAGGGGAGATAGAGGGAGGAATGAAAGGTTTCTAAAATGAGCAGCAGTACAAATGTGGCTTTTCCCAGCCTGGCAGGTGCAGACCGTGGGGGAAAGATGGTAAGAACTGCAAAAAACACTTGATCCAGAGCAGATTCTCAGAGACTTCCATCAGGGCATAACAATTGGCAATCAAAGGAGGTGTTCACTAGCAACAGGATCTCATTTTTTAAAAAAATAAATAAATTAAAACTAATTTGCATATCTGATGACAGCCATTGAGGGGGTTGATGAGGAGCATATTGTGCCCATACATACTTTTTGAGCGCCTGAAAAGCAACTTACAGCTCCTCTCCCCATCCCTAAACCTTTTAAATCACACTCCTGAGCAGGAAATAATTTCCATTCCCTCTCTGCAGCAGCCACACATTCATCATCAGGCCCCAAGCAGCCCAGCAAGGTGGGGATGCAGCACACGCTGATTGCTCGAGGCAGAGGTGAGGAGGGAAGGGAGGGTGTTCAGGTCACACAGATGCCCCCAGGCCAGAAAAGCATGGAGACGACTATTGATTTTATTTTTTTTTTTACATTTTATTTGTCAGTCCAGGTTATTTGGAAGGGAGGGACAAGCTTGGTGGCTTGTGAAAACAAAGAGCCCTAGTCTAGGGAATCAATGCTATAAACCTCGTTATGCACAGTTATTTCTTTGGCCAAAAGAACAGTATTGATCCCTGAGGTCAGACACACTAAAGTGAAGGGCACGAGGCACGGTGGGATCCTAACGTTCCACGAGGCAAAGAGGGAAAGGCAACCAGAGGTTTGGAAACTCTCCCAGGTGATGTTTGGGAGCTGGTCAGGCCACGTGGGAAGGGGGTAAAGCATGGGTCCCACCTCCAGGCTGTGCAGAATGCCCAGCTAACAGCCAGGCTGAAGCAGAGGATGACTGATGTCTAGGAATCCTGCGGCCTGGTAGAAAGGTGAGAATGAGGGACTAGAGGGCCAGAAAATGTCAAAAGCCAATGACTTGGCTTCAGCAATAACCACTAGCAGACAGAGGAAAGGACAGGGTAACACGGACAGGAAGGAGAAGGATTCTGGCAAGCTCACAGATGATTTCCATGAGGCTGGTGGGAAGGGGACTCAGATACACAGCTTACACTGGCAGAGTGCAAAGCAGAGAACCAACTCTGCACCCACATCACGCCCACTCTATCCTCCCATCCGCCCTCCCCCCGACTTCTTTCTCTCAGGTTCTAGCAAAAGCCTCCCGGCATCTGCTTTGATCACCCCAAAGCTGGCGGCCCCAGGCCAGCTCACAGCAGGGACACAGCTCTTTGCTGAGCCTGCCCGCAGCCTTCCCGCAGGGCTGTCACTCACCCTCCCCCTGCACCAAGGCCAGGGCTGGCAGCCCAGTTAAGCAGCTCAGGCAAGAGTCTGATTATTGTCAAGTTCAGACAAGCTGCCCAACTTTCTGCAGAGGCTGGCTTGAAGCACACACTTCTGGAAGCCCTGGAAGCAGGGTCAGCTAGAAGAGACTGCTCAGGGCCACCTCCACTCTGATGTTGAGTATCTCCAAGGACAGACAGTCTCTCTGGACAACCTGTTCTAGACACCATAGAGAATTTTGGGGTTGTTTTTTAAATGCTTAAGGGGGATCTCCTGCATTTCATATTCTGCATATTACCTCTTGTCTTGTTATTATGATTGAGAAAAACCTTTATTGACAGAATGGTTGAGGTAGAAAGAGGAGTGTAGAGGTCACCTCGTCCAACCTGCCCTGCTAAAGCAGGGCCACTTAGAGCCAGATGCCCAGGACAATGTCCAGATTGCTTCGGAGTACCTCCAAGGATGGAGACTCCACAACCTTCCTGGGCAATCTGTACCAGAGCTCAGTGACTCTCAGCCAGTCCTCAACAGACCTCAGTCTGTTCATCTAGTCTGCATTTCAGTCAGGAGATGGTATCCAAGAAGAAGATAAACAATATCCCATGCTCTCCTGTCATTCACTGAGCCAATCCTCTCATGGGAGCAGTCCATTAGGCTAATCAGGCAAACCCTGGTACCTGCAGGGCTGTGATCCAGAATTTAAGAGCTGCAATATAATGATGGAGGGAGGAGAGTGAGGAAAACAAGACTTGTCTTCAGTTGGTGCAGTGGTTCAGCTTTGTCTGTTTAAAGTTCCATTTTACCTCCTTTACACAGAGAGGAAAAAGAGCTTGTCTTGTAGAAAACTAACTTCAGATCTACGCTTAAACGTAGGACGGTGTCCAGCACTATCAATTCTCCCATTACAGTCTATGCAGCAGCTTGTTTCCTCTGACACAATCTGCTGCCTGCTCCCATATATGTTGCACTCCAGGTCCCTGGGGACTTTCTCTGAAGCAAGCTGAACATCCGAAACAAAACTCAAGCCATTTAAGTGTCAAAGTGAAAAAGCTCGTGCCTTCCTAAGCATGTCAGGGTTAACCTCCTCTCCCATCCCTCCTCGGGGAAGCCAGTTTTAAATTGGCATGCAAAGTCTGCTCGAGGAGAGATTTCCACCTTGTTTATCCACACCTGCCTTCCAGCAGATCAGCCACCAATTTTCCTGCTGGAGAGACTAGTGCCTGACACACAATAATTGCAGTGCTAAAAGAAACAAACAAAAAAAAGCCTGGGATCTCACAAGCCCTTCAAGGGGAGTAACAATACAAAAATAAAAGCCTTTCTGCTTTACACTCTCTCCCAAGCTACCTCCTCCTACCTAAAATGTAATTTTAGCAAGCTGCTGCTTTTGGTCCAGCCTGGAAAGCAGAGTCAGAGAAGAGGCAGCACTGGATGCCCATGCCAGGCAGCGTCAGGCCTTGTCAAGTTGCATCAAGCAGACAGCTCTTGTTTCTTTTGGCAGGGGCTTGGGGAATTCCTGTAGCTGTGGGAATTGCACCTTCAGTCTACTGTGTCTCAAAAGCACAGCAGCAACTGGGCTTGAAACAAGAGGTAGCAAGGGTTGGGTTTCCTCGATGGAGAGGGGGAAGGGAAAGACACAGTTACACCTTTCCTCGTGTCTGCTCCTGCTTCGTACCAACACACTGATCAGATCCCTCAATCTCACAATGGATGTTTTGGATCATGGGTTTAAAATGGATTTTGTTTCATGGCATGGGACTAATGTCTACTGACTAAGTCACTGCTGAATTTGTGAGCTGCTAAAGGGATGGCCGGGCACCTGAATGCAGAGTCTCCTCCCAGCATCACCACAGCCACCTTGGGACTTCGGGCAGCTCACTTTGCCTCTCAGTGCTGAAGCTTCCTACCATCCTGTCTGCACAGCTGGAATACTGCTCCTGCATGAAGAGAGCTTGTGGAGATGCACTAAGGGTTGTAAGAACGTTCAGGTACCCCTGTAACAGAGAGGAGGAGGGAGCTGGGAAGAGATGGAAGTACAAAGGGAATAGCCCTGAATGCTCTTGGGAACTCCACGGAGTATTTGAGAGACGCTTTGCAGGCGGCAGGCAGGAAGAAGGGCAAGGCTGACAGCTGCAGGGAGGTTTGGAGTTTAACATCACACCAGCCCCCTGGGGTTACAGAAGTTAAAACAAAATAATTGTTAATGTGAAAGAGTATGTAAGGAATGGACACGCAGACACTGACCCTGCCCCCATCTCTCCCTTGTCACCAACACCTGGACAAGCTAAGCCAAGCAGTGCCTCTCAAACTCACACTGAGCAGGATCGGATGCGGTTGGGGGCTCGCGGAAGCTGGGAGGAAGCTCAAGGTGCCGTGTGGTAACATCTGGCTGGGGCCTGACACAGATTAGAGACGAGGTGTTGGAGCCAGAATGCAAAGGGGGTGAGGGGAAGGAAGGCCCCAATGGGAAAGAGACTTTATCTCTCAGAGGGCTGAAGTAAAAAGCAGAGAAACCATCCTCACCCCATGATCCACCAGCCCGGAGTGGAGAGGCCTCGCTCACTCGATCTGGCTGGCAGATTTTCAAACATGAACAAACAGGAGGAAGGAAGCAGGCGAATGGCAAAACCACACAGGCCAGGGAGCAGCAGAGGCAGAGCAGGAGGAGATTTATAAACCCCGCTGCCTTCCACAGGCTCAGAGGATGTGGTTTGCAAAGGACGTTTATAACAACACAAAACCACAACAGCCTTTGCTTCAACAGAACTCGATTAGGAACGAGCCCGGCTGACTCAGATCATTTATTATAGAAGTTTCCCTCCCTCCTGCAGCACCCAGCCTGATGCTGACCCACTGGGGCTCCTGCCTTTCCCAGCCTCCTGCAGCACAGCCTGGCTGCACTGCTGCTGCCTGAGCAAAAGAGCTGCGTGGGGAGAGGTCAGGCACCCAGCACCTGGGGAAGCTGGACAGCCTCTTAGCACCAGTATTCCAAACATACTGGGCTTTGCCACATTGTGGCACAGAGACCTTTTTCCTAAAGAAATTCTTAAATGGCTTTTTCCTTCCATTTTCATTGGCAGTTCTGAGAAACTCTCTTGGTTTTTGTTTTTAAAGATGTGCCCACACCAGGGGGATCAAGTAGCAACAGCTTGGGGAGTTGCTGCAACCAGTTTGAGCCACTGAATCTCGTTTGGCAAACTCTTTGCCTACTCCAGCT
Source organism: Todiramphus chloris collaris (assembly GCA_025345505.1). Classification (NCBI taxonomy): domain Eukaryota; kingdom Metazoa; phylum Chordata; class Aves; order Coraciiformes; family Alcedinidae; genus Todiramphus; species Todiramphus chloris. The sequence continues at coordinate 2,541,541 of JANVCC010000174.1, forward strand.
GCATTAAACCACCTCTGAATGCATTTGTGCACCCAGCTGATCGCAGATACTCTCTGCTCACAGGCCAACAAAAGTTTAATCCTATTTACAAAGCAAACAATGCATTCTGTTTGGTGCTGTGTGGCAGGGATTTTAGGGAGTGTGCAAATCGGGCAATCTCGGGAGCTGTTGGTGGGTTTAGTGAGTGAGTGTGTTTATTGGGGAGTGGGCATCAGCCGTTGCTAGGGCAGCAGGAACCAACTAACCTCCAGGATAAATGGCAGCACTGGGATGAAGGTCCTGGTGTTCTCAGACAGCAGCGTAAGCGCACGGATGCAGTGCATGCGCAGAGGGTAGAAACGAGACGTTGGTACCAGCCTGGGAGGAAAAAAGTAAGAGTATTAGGCCAAGTTTATCCAGGAACTGTAGCTGCAGCCTTCAGTGACACTTGAGAGCCTTTCCTGCATTGCAAAAGAAAGACAGCTTTAGTAGTGCAGAGCAAACGGAAGCTATCCCACAGCTGGAAATAGAATTCACACATGCTAAAGCTGTAACACTAGTAAAACACAAAATTCCTGCCACCTTAAAGCTGTAATACTAGTAACACAGAAATTCCTGCCAGCAGAGCTCCGAGTCTCCAGTTTTTGCTGGGAGAAAGTGCTACAAGACAAAAGCTTTGCAGATGATGTTTACCACTGATGCTGTTTAGTCACGTTCGACACTTTTGTCTCTCCTCCTCCCAACGTAAGCATGCCCACGAAGTTCACACTGTCACCTGAACAGTGACCTGTTAGTGTGGAACGTCACTGAGGCAGGAGCTGGACTAGCAACAACCAGCCCAGGACAAAGGGCAAAGTGGGAACAGCAGCACCTGAGCTATTCCCATCTCCTTCAGAGGCAACACACACATTTGAACAGCCAGTGATCAGCATGGAGGGAAAGAGGCCAGACTTTCTTTGCCCTGCACTTCAACCCATCACACACTCAGGTATGAGGCAGAAGCAGAGACAAACCCCTTTGTCAGGCTGGGACTGCACAGGGTCAGCTCCCCCAGCATGGTGTAAGGCAGGAGCAGAGGGGAGAATGCAGAGCTAGCCCTTAAAGACACCAGACCTCACTACTGTACCACTCCAGAAACCACTCATGCTGAAGACATTGATGCCTCCAGCATTAGCAAGGATTTTTATTCCTTTTTTTTTTTTTTAAACATGCAGTTTACTGACAACAGGCTCAAGTCTGATAAATGAACCCCTCCCCTCCCCAAAGAGCTTGCTGAGCAATCCAGGAGAGCAAAAAAAATGCCTGCCCGGGGACTATAAATCACCTGCATCCCCCCCGGCCCCTCCGAACAGTGCAATAATTATCATTGGATCCATTATAGAAATAAATCTACTTTGCACCCCTGATCTGGCACCACTGGAGATGACGAAAGCCATTCTCAGGAATTAATTGATCAAGGAATAAACCTGTTAAGAGTATAGATTTACTGTAAACCAAGATCATTAATTTTAGAGTGCGTGGCGATGCAACAATCCACTCGACGCCCCGATGGCTGAGGAATACAAAACACAGCTGGGTCCCAGCTCCACTGAGGATGGTCCCAGTGCCCACGGTCCCTGCAAGGCACAGCCAGGGCCTTCAAACTGGCTCACGTACCACCCCTACCTCTTGGAAGGCCTGCTGCACTTCTCCCATGCAGACAGAGCACGGGAACAGCCTAAAGGCTTCTCATGGTTTATTTTTACTTGCTACAGCTTCTTCTGTTATGCTCCTGGGTGATCACAATCTCTCTCTGGCTAGAGGACAGAGGAACCTTCTTCCGACATCAGCCTGCACCCCACCAGGGCAGGTCACCAAGGGAAGTTGCTCAGGAACACCAAGGCTGCGATTGCTTCTCCCTGGAGGAGGCTGTACCTGCTTTCTCCCCTGTATTTGCTGAAAGGCCAGAAAGCAAAACTTAACAGGCTCTTCCCAGCATCACAAAAGTCAGAACCCATCAATTCCAGCGCTTCTCCATTCAGCAATCCAGTTTCCCCAGACCGTACCTTGAGCACAGGTAACTTTCAGGCACACACACGATCCATTTCTGAAATATGTATTATTAAAAATCCTTTCAATGCATTTTTTATATGCTGGCAAGCACAAAGAGGGAGCAAGAAAATGAGGGAGCCAATTTTGATTTTAGCAGGAGACTCCCTTCTACTCATTACTTTGTTTAATCACTTCTCAACTTCTGTCCTGGTCTGTCCCTAGAGCAAGAAGCTCTAGGATGGTGTTTCCCCCACTCCCCTCAACCTAAGCAGCCAGGGTGGCTCGAGAAGCTGACAGTGTCCCACAGATGGGCAGACAGACACCCAGCTCAGTGCCCTTGCACTGGAGCCCGGCGCCACCTCCCGGTACTGAAGGCACTGGGGAAGGCGGGGGGGTCTCCTCCCAGCACCACCACCCTCCAGCTGTGCCCCAGAGCACATCACCACATCAGGAGCAGAAGGCATTCCAGATGTTAGCCAGCATCCTGCCCCCCCACCTGAGCACACCTCTCAGAGCTCAGCAGCCCAACGGGGGGTGGGGGGAAGGGGCCAGCTCATCCAGGTCATCTCCACAGCAATCTGCTGGCAGCGGATTCAGATCCCAAAATGGGCCTTCCAGGAATGCATACAGTGGTCCATGAAGCTAAAAAAGCCTGAACACCAGATTACTTTATCCTCTCACCTCAAATAGGAACAATTCAAGTTCTTCCCCAACACTTGCTATGGATGTATCCACACCAGAGGAGGTGGCACGGAGGTGGCACAGAGATGACTCTCAGCCCAGTCTGCACCCAGTAACAAACACCAAGTGAAGGGGCTGCCTACACCCAGGAAGGGGCTACCAGGGATCTGGGTATAGACTGAAGTCTGGGGAGCCCCATCATTCCCACATCTGCTAACCCACCTACCCCCTTTTTACATCCTGGACACTCAGGAAGGAAGCCAAGGGGGGATCTATTTCTATTTCCCCTCCCTAGACCCCATCTGTCAGGTTCCCAAATCTTTAAAGCCTCGTCAGACAGTAACTGTACCTCATGCCAAGCTGCCCTGTCCATCACAGATACTAACAAATTCTATTTGCTGCTCACTGAGACTCACCTTTCCTTGGCCCCTGGGAGCCAATTTATCTGCCTGGACAGGTAGAAAACTGCCTGGATTAGTCCCAGGGACCCCTGAAGCTCTACAGCAGCAGTGGGAAGCAGCAAGTGCACATGGGGGATGGGAAGAGGGAGGGATGCACGCTAACGATCGTTTAAATCTGCTTATCTTCATCACCACTTGGGAGTTTTTCAAGACCAGGCGGGTGGTGTTTTAAAGCTGAGAATCTGGTTAACAGAGCTAACAGGATTTCAGAGATCACCAGAGATTCAGAAATTCCCTCAATGCTCATTATTAACAGCCATTGCAAAGCAGAAAAAAAAAAACCTTGCATATAAACTGATGGGAAGAGAGACTGAGCTTGTCAGCAGAGACATACTGAAAACGTGTCCTAGTTCTTCCAGTTCTAACAAACATACATAAAAAAAGAGCATCTTTTAACAATATTTACAGAGCTAGAGATGAAGACTTGATTCTGCACTTTGGCACTGTTTGTACTGGCTCATCTTGGGACCTTTTTTCCTCGCTACCTCAGAAAACAGGGAGAATAATCTGTCCAGGATAGTCAAACTGCAACTTCATACACAGAGAATTCATCCTAGGAGAGAATAACCACACCACAACTTTCTCACCACATAAACATACAGGTGCTCACAACACATCTTTGGATGGAATCCTTCAACACAAGGTTAAATCCACATCACATACCAGCAACAGCCCTAACTGCTCTGCCACATTGAACAAAAGAAAGAAGTTCAGCTAAAAGAAGAGAGGAAAAATAATCCTACTTACTTTATACAGCCAATGATGACCTGTGTCAAAGGATAAATCAAGGGCTCCATGACCTCACTGGGATAGATGGTGCTGAGAACCCGACACCAGAAGTACAGGCAGTGGATATACTGCCAGTTATAAACAGACTGGAAGTTCTCCTGCAGAAAAAGGAAAAACACAGGCATAAACCTGAAAATGTGGCACATGAGGAGCTCACTCTGGCTCCTCTATGGCACTCCCTGTGTCCAGCATTCTCCGAGAGGACACTGTGTACTCTTTGGAGGAATAACTAACAACTGAGACGTCTCTTTGCTGCTAGCGGCCGCCCCAGCACCCAGCAAGTTCAGCTGCTGAGTTGGTGATGCTGTGATTTGGTGCTAGTTAGTGCCCTGAAGGAAATAATGAGCAGCTCACAGACTGCTTTTCTTCACAAGTATGGCTCATTTGAGAGGAATGATTTAATGACCCAGCTCACAGCAGATGGTGGGATGTGGCCAAGCATTAGGAAACCTTTAACTGTTCCATTTACCCACAGACCCTGGGACAGTCCCTAGTCTCCCCCAGGTAGGAAGGCTGCAAAGTAGTACCTGTCTCTGACACCTCTGTAAATTAACTTCTGGCTTTTGCCAGAAAAAAAAAAGTGTGTGTAAAGCTACACTACAGATTCAAGCTATCAAGAAATTAATCTGAATTCATCTGGATTTCCCCTTTCTGCTCTCCAGCTCTTTTGATTATGTAGCACCTCATCCTTCCCACTTGAGGCTTCCCTTCCCTCAGCTGTATTACTCAAAACCCACTGACCACCACCCCATTAACTCTGGCAGCACCAGTGCTCATTTTAAAGATCTTCCTACAAACATTCAAAGCAAGGACCAACTGATCAAGCCAGCACTCCTCCCTGATTCTGGAAAAGACACCACACCTCATCTTTTTCAGTTGTAGAGTAAAAATGACAGGCAGCAGAGCTGAGAACAAACTTCCAGCTGTTTCTCAGTCAGTCTTCATGGTTACTAGCCAAAGCAATGCAGCAGGCCAGCACCCAACACCCAGTGACATGTTCAGTTAGCATCTGGGACTAGCTCAGTAGCTTGGGTGGGTATGGGTCAAGTCTTGCACCAATCCAAGAGACAATGGCTTCAAGAATATTTGGGCAAGCCCCAACTCTCCCTGTCATATGCCAGATTAAGTAAAAGCCCAGAAGAATGCAGGAGTCCCTCAGGGACACCTCTTTCAAAGAGTTCTGCAGGCCCATGCATTCCCCAGAACTGCACCAAGAACTCAGAAGACTGCACTTGGAAATAGTTGCCTCAGCTCCAACTCGGGTTCATTTCAGACAGACTTTCAAGGCCCAGATCACCTCCTCTTTTCCACAAATGAAGCAAGATGCTTTGTCCTGAAACAAGGCTCCTCAATTGGAAGCAGTGGATCAAACCTTGCATTAGGGACCTTAAGCCACAGCTGGAAATGGCAGAGCTCTCCCAGTTCTCAGCAGGTCGCCGAGATGTCGCAGAGAAGCTCTGTTCTCAAGCTTCTCTTGCCCAGAGCAGATAAGCAATCTGCTCTCGTAATCACCTCCCACAACCACCCACTGCTCAATTTAAATTAATTGGCTTATTGCTCAGATTTGTACATGTTGGTTGTGCTGTTGTTCCTACCACCCTTCCCAGCTGTGAAATCGAGTGGATTTAGTTCTTGTCTGGGCCAGGACCGAGAGTGTAAGAAGCCAGTGCAATCCAATTAAGGCATATGCAGCCCAGACTTCATTTATCTCTACTCATTTATCCCCATGTCTGAACAGCCAGGAGATTTAACTGGTCACCAATCCTGCAATGTTTGGGAGCAGCTGAACCATTAATCTATAGGGGTCTGTTTTGCTAAACACCAATAAAGCCAGGATTAGCAACCTGACTCAGATTTCTGAGGTCAGACTGGAGGTGGCTGAAACCAGGGCGGCTCCCCAAAGGTCTGAGCTGCTTTGTTCAATTAAATCATATGGACTTCTCTGGAAAGATGCACGCACCAGGGTTGTTCCTAATCTTCTTTAGCTTGAGGTTTCGCAACAGAGGCTGCAAACAGCAGCTTCACAGAGTGGAAAAAGGGGGCTCAAGGCAGAATATGGGGAGCGCGTCACAAACTCTTGCAAGGTGGGGAGATAAAAGTGACTCCCATCCTGCAGCTCTCTCTCTCTTCTTCCCATCCTGCAGCTCTCTCTCTCTTCTTCCCATCCTGCAGCTCTCTCTCTCTTCTTCCCATCCTGCAGCTCTCTCTTCTTCCCATCCTGCA
>JANVCC010000174.1:2562704-2607280 GCA_025345505.1 Todiramphus chloris collaris
GGCCCCGCCCCTCGCCCGGTCCCCCCGCGGTCCCCCCGGCTGCGGCGGGCGGGCAGCCGGGCCGCGGGCTGTCTCGGCGGGGCCGGTCGGTGCCGCGCGTGTCCCCGCTCCGCCCGGCGCCCGGTAAGTGAGCGGCGCGGCGGGGCCGGCTTCTCTTTCCTCCCGCGGCCGCGGGACACGTGCGCGGCGGGATTTCGGGAGCCGCTGGCGGCTTTCGCACAAGGCTCCGCGGCGGGGTTATTCCGGGTGAGGGAGGAAACCGCAGCCGGAGCAGGGAGGCCGACCCGGTGCCGGCACCGTCCCGCCGCGGCCCGAGGAGGAGCCGCGCACCTGCCCGCCCCCGCCCCGCCCCGCCTCGTCTCCCCGCCGCGGGGCCGGCGGCAGCGGAGCCCCTATAGCGGAGCCCCTATAGCGGTGCCCGTATAGCGGTGCCCCTATAGCGGAGCCCCTATAGCGGAGCCCCGCAGCGTCCCGCGGGGCGGGCCGAACCGAGCCGGGCTGTGCCATCGCTGCTGAGCCGGAGCCGTGAGTACCGCCGGGGTACAGCCCTGCAGCCGCCCCCTCCCCTCCCTCTCCCCGCAGCGGCGGCGGGGCCGGGCCGGGCACTCGGACCCCGGGCGCGGCGGCGGGAGGAGGAGGAGGAGGAGGGTGAGCTGGCGGGAAGCTACCGGTAAGGGGTAGGGGGTACGGCAGGAGGACCCCCCGGAGGGGGTCTCCATCACTCCCTGCCGCTGCCGGTGGCTCCTTCCTCCTCGGAGAGCAAGTTTGCCCGTCGGGGTACGGGGCGGCGCTTCCGGAGGCACCGCCGGTGCCGTTTCTGAGCGGCTGCTTCTGCCGCCGGCTCCCGGTACCCCGGTAGCGATTCTGTGCCGAGCGTGGTCTCCTTCCCCGTCCTCTGCCAAGTCGTGGAGCGATCCCTTTGGAGAAAGGAAAAAGCTGCGGCTTTAGAGCCCTGGGAGATGCCGAGGCCCACGGAACGGCCGCGGAGAGGTTCTGGCAGTGGCGGGTTTGCTTTGCCCCCCGGTTGGAAGTACACGGGCTGTTCGGTGTCGTTGGCTGGGGGAAGCTGAAGGGCACAGGGAGAAACGTTGCCTCAGGTAACTTGGGCAGGGAGGAAGCAGGAGGCAGCTTTGTTTGGGCCTCTGCAGTGACCAGAGGGCTCTTCTGGAGCTACAGCATCTCTGTGCGTGGAGGTGGTCCAGGGCAGGAAGCTGGTTTGGCTCTGCTGGCTGAGCAAATACCTCCCTCTCCAAGCAGTGCTGGCCCTGGGACCTCAGCTTCTCTGCAGCAAAGAAGAAATGCAGCAGTCGGGTTGCTGCCCTTGCTCTCTGTGCCACCACTGACTGACCAGGCTTTTGTGACAAGCTAGGAAGCTTCAGAAACAGTGTCCTTGCTTTTATGGAGTCTCTTTGTGAAGGATACCTGCTCTCCTTTGACTTCAATGGCCACTGTCCCATGAGTGCTGTCTTAGGGAGATCGCAAGGAGGGAGGCTCGTGCTGGAGTGATTCAGCAACACGTGGATATTCGGGTGCTTTTGATCCTGACAGTCTCCCTGTGCTGATGCAGGTAACTTGTTGCCCCTAGGAAAGGGCACAGCCAAAAAGAGCCTCAGAGAGCTCCCAACACTTTTCAGTTTGGACGATCCTAAAGGCATGAGCTGCATTTAAGTATGGGAGGAGTGATGGAGCCTCCACGATGGGTTTGGGATGTCTGTGTGCTAGCGTCTTGTAGCAGGAGGTGCATTTGCTGGGTTACGGTCACTACGGCCAAGCAAACATCTCTGTGGGATCTCTCCCCTCTGCACCCCAAGTTTCTCTCCTGGCCCATGAGCATCTGCTGGGAATGTGCTATTCAGCATGGCAGTGAGTAAGACTCTTAAGGATCTTGGATGTAAAGATCTGAGTTTCCTTCCTGAGAACTGACTGATTCCTGAATCACAGCAAACAGCATCTAATTCAGAGCGGCCCGGGAGCTGGCAGGCATAATAGTCACTTGCTGTCTTGGCTTGACAGTGTAGGATCCACATGGAATTGCTTCTTAGCATCTTGGGTGGCTTAGGGTGGTCCCTTATGCTTTCTGTCAGCTAACATCAGCTTGGTGAGGGTGGCAATAGAACCTCTTTGCTTTGCCAAGCTGTCTGGTGGCCATCTGCCCTTGTTCTCATCAGCATCAGTCTGGGTCTCCGTAGATGGAGTGGCAAGTGAAAAACAAGCCAGGCATGCTCTGAAGACTGAAGATCTGCTGGGGAGATGGTTCTGGTCTTGCTTTGATGCATTTCAGGCTCAGCAGCTCAAAAAAAACCAGACAGCCATGCTGAAGTCTCAGTGCTGGCTTCTGTATTTTCTCGGGTGCTGGAGCCTTGTGTCCAAACCCTTAGGCAAGCTAGACTTGGTAGGCTTGGTAGACTTGAGAGGCTTCACCCTTTCTTCCTGGCCTGCTTGAACTGGCTGCAAACCACACTGCCTTCTGTAAAGGATGTGACTCTTCAGGGACAGGAATTTGAGCTCCTGCAGCTGAAATTCCCAGGGTCCGGGACCGCTGGCCTTGGCAGGCCCCCAGTGCACCAGCAAGCTCAAGGCCATTATGTCACATGCTCCTCATAGCTCAGTTTTCACATATGTGGCCTGTGCTGCTGCCTGCAAGAAGATGTGAGGGAATTCTCTTAATTGTTTTCTGGCTTGAAAACGGGCTCCCACTGCTCCGCAGCGTGAGCTTGTTCAGAAGAGGAAATACAGAGCTGCTTACGTGGTCCGGTACATAGCCAACCCACGCTACAACTGAGGCTGGTAGGAGGCTTTGTAAGCTGTCCATGAACATTTGGAGAGTCACTCAGGAGCAGCTCATCACAGGGCATGAGCAGCAGCATTGCTTCCTGCCTTAGCCATCTGTGAAAGATCCACTATCCCATCTGCAGCCAGCAGGACCGGGTGGTTTGTCCTTCATTCCTCGTCTGCTGCTCAAGCCACCAAGCCACAGTGCCTCATGTCACAGAGTCAGCTGTCCCTGTAGAAGTCAAGTGGTATCTCCTGCTGAGTCTCACCAGATCCATCTGACGTCAGGGCATTGCTGAGCAGCAACAGCCCCTTCTGAACTGGCCCGCTGCCACCTACTCAAGACACCATCACCTTGCACAGCAGACAGGTAAAGGGCACAATCCTTTGAACAGCTGCTGGCCAAGGGTGTTGCAGGGAGGAAGCTCCTGGGCAAGTCTAGGAGCCAGGGATATTGAGACCCCCTGATAGGGGCTGCCTCCCATGACCTGAGCACTCTCATCTTGCCTGGCAAATGGGTTTGGGACAGAGATACCTGTCACAGAGGAGGCTAGAGGGAGATCAGGAGTACCACAGCAACGGGTAGGGCAGCTGAAGCTGTTAGTTAGCACTGCTGCCTGGAGAGGAGACTTGCTTGCTGCCTGTGTGTAGAGGCTTGGCACTGCTCGTGCCATAAAATAGCACTGGGTGCGACAGTAGCTCCTCTCCTGCGTCTGCTGGGGGATACTGGGAAGGGGGAATTAGGACATGACCCACATTGCCAGTCCTCAGTGGAGGCAAAGGGCTGCTTTTGCTTAGATTTTGTGCTTTGTGCTGGACTGTAGGAACTGCTGTCTAATCCCCGTGCTGAAGGAGACCTGCGTGTTTTGTTGAGCATCCCAAGGCATGAATTAGTTTCTGTTTCTTCCTAACCTGGGAGTTTGGCAGACCCAAACCTATTCGGGTCCTGACCCTTATAACCAGTTACTTAAGGTGACCCACATGTTAGCACAGATGCCTCTAAATCCTTCAACCGTGGAGCCCTGCTTGGAGCTGCTGTGATGCCCTGCGTGAAAAACACTGAAGGCGAAAGCTGAATTTGAGGATGCCCGTAGGAAGAGTTGCTGCCTGTGCAAAGTGTGTGTGGGAGAGGGACAAGAAGGGGTACCTGGATGGGCACTGTCCAGGCTGGATACCCTTTATCTCTTTCAGCTAGGGGATGTTTTAGGTGTGAGAATGTCCCAGGCATCGAGGCTCTGCCTCCTCTCTCAGCTGAAGCACTACTGAGCATGAGCTGGGGTGACCGAGTGCAACTGTGAGCTGAGTATCCAAACAGAACTCCCCAGGAGTGATGGGGAGTGAGGCTTTAATTAGAAAAGACCTCCAGCCTTCCCTGTGCACCAGAGCCGATTGATTACAACCCACTGAGCTGCTGAAAGACACTGATGAGGTCAATGTGCTGAATGTCCTCCTTGCCTGAAGCCAGCACTGTCTCTGTGCTGTAGAGCTGGCAACTGCGTGCAGTTTTTCCCTGTCCTCCCCACCCCCTTGCTGAGGCTCCACATCCTCTCTGGCAGCTTGTCACTTCTCTGCAGATGTCTAGACAGGAGGATTCAGTGCGTGTCAGTTATGCCTAATTCATTAAAACCAAAAACAAAACAACAACAACAACAAGAAAAAAAAACCCCAACCAACAAACAACAACCCAAACCCTACTGCGAGCTGGGGATTCTCAGTCCCGCAGACTCAGCGCTGTCTGCGGTGCCCGTGCTGCCCCATCCAGAGCAGAGGGGCTGGGGGAGTAGGGGGCAGGCGTGTGGTCCAGGGCAGTGCTGGCAGTGGGAGCAGAGCAGAGAAGAGGTGGAGGGAAGTGTGAGGGGTTGAGGTGTGTGCTCCTGACCTCTCCTTCCAGCTCATCCCAGTTGTGTGTTCTCGGCACGCTCGTGTCCGCCGCTGTGTCCGTCAGGAGCTGGCAGAGGGGTGCAAGGTGTCCTAGTCCTCAGCTGGGCTGTCTGAAACTGCCAGCTTCCTAATTCTTCTGTCCCTCCTGCCACCTCTGCAGGCAGAGCTGGCTCCAGGGATGACAGCTCCCCCTTGCCATGTGAAGTCACATTGCCATCAACCTTTGCAGTCCTGACCTCTGCATAGGTGCAGCTCTGGATCCGCCACCTCAACGGCGGTGGCTGGACTGGCAGTTCAGAGCATCCAGTTCAGGTGCTGGTCCTGAGCTGGCAGGTCCCTCTGCTTCCTCACGATCACTGGCTCTTCTGCCCTGAGCACACAATTAACCTCACATCAAAAAGACTGGATGTGCTGCACGCTGCCAGTGCCTGTCTGAATTCCCGGGAAGCAGGTAAAGTGTTACAGGGGCTGAGAAGGGGCCAAACCCCAGAGTCGTGTGTCGAGGGGATAGAGTTTTCTGGCTGGATCAGTGACACTAGTGGGAGAGGTCCTGGTGGGAACCCAGATTTGGTACCTGCTTTGCATCTGAGTCCAGGGCACGTGCAATTAGATGATTTCTAACCCTCTTTGATTGTGTTATTGTGGGGAAGGGAGGAATGCAATTCCTTTTGCAATGGGCAGTGCCAGACCCTCTGGAAGGAGCAAGAATTTGGGGGATGCAAGTTTGAGCTGCGAAGGCAGGTCGTGTGTAGCTGCTGTAGCTCGTGAAAGCAGTCCTGGTGTCTGAGCCATGCCTGCTGCGAGAGGATTACTGATGCAAAAACACCGCTTGTCATCTGGTGGTTTAAAGCTTCTCTTCAGACGTGGGCTTCAGAGCCCCCAGGGTCCAGCAGAAGGGGCTGAACTTCACGAGGCCTCCACAAAGCAACGAGGAACGTGAAGATTCCCTGGCCTGCGGTGTAACTTGGCCACCTCCCTGGCTGCTGCTACGAGCTGTGGTAGTCGACTGCCTTACTTTGCAACAGCACAACAGCAGCTATTGTTGCTGCCAGCTCAGCTGGTTGCCTCCCTTGACTGTTGAAGGCAAGGAAGAGCCTGCAGGAACGCAGGAGCACGTCTTCCTCCCAGCCGCGCTCTCCAGAGGAAGGGAAGAAGCTGGGCAGGGGTTTGCTTCTGCCCTCTTCAGCTGCCCAGAGCTTTAATGTGTCGTGTGTGCTTCTGATCCTTGAGGGAAACGCTGGGTTTCAGGAGGCTGCTTCCTGGCAGATGGGCTGCAGCCCCCCTCGGAGGGGTTAGAAACGAGCCTGCTCATTTCTGGTGTAAGGAGGATGGGGATGTGCTCGGTAGCAGCGATTCCTGCCTGTGACTCCATTGTCAAGCTCCTTCCCTCCCAGGGGTCCATGGTGTTGCTCTGCACCAGAATGAGCTTCTCTGTGCTGTTGGAGGGGACCCTGCTTTGGCTCCACTGCTTGAAACGGGGATCTGAAGCTTCTGGGCACTGCCCAGTAGCGCTGCCAGCAGCTCCTTCCTGCCTGGGGACAGAGCCAGAGGAGGTCTGCGGGCAAAATAAAGGGCTTTATGCCTGGGAGATGGACTCCCGACACCAAGGAAAGGGGGGAACCGCTGCCCTGGAAGGGAAATCGGCAACGTGGTGCCACCTCATTGACCTGGTTTGTGCTGCCCTCGGCCCTGGTAGTGCCATGACACACAGGGGTAGGGGTGAGGGCCAGTGAGGATGTGATGTCTGATCCTGAAGATCTGACAGCAGCATTTGTGCGGGAGGTGCAGTGCCATGCGCAGAATGAGCTTTGCAGCTGGTTTACCAGCACAGAGGTGCTGGGCATCAACACGGGGAGAGGAACCCACGGAACTGATGGATTTCAGTGTGATCCTGTATCACGCCTTAGTGGAGGGGATGTCACCTTATCCTCAGCAAAGCCTCGTCCCCAGCAGCTGTACAGGATGTATCTTTGCTGGCCACAAAACCTCCATCCAGGCTGTCAACAAAAAGCCATTCTCCGGGGCCTTCCTGGGGAAAGGGCAGGCTCTGAACTTTTCCCTGGAGGCTTCTCTGTTCCCTGTTTATTGCCCAGCACGCTTCTTTTCACTCTCAGCAAAATACGGGGTTTTTTTTTTTTTGTGCAAAGAGAACAGACCTCCCCTTGGGCCGGGCTCATTTGCATTAATTAACAGAGCTGTTATGCCTGGCCACGCTCTGTCGCATAGGAGCCAAACAAATGCTGCCTATTTTATTTTTCTTTTTTAATTTTTTTTTTTTTTTTAACTTTTTTTTTTTGGTCATAACTGAAGAGTTATTACAAGTCAACCCCCGCACCCATTAGAGCCCACGCGTAACATGTGCAGCTCATGCCGCCGCGTGCTCCACAAAAGTGGGCTTGTGTTGGCTTCCCCCTGCTGCAGCTCTGGACACTGCTTCACTGTCTCCTCTGGTCCAGGCACTGGCCCCCATTAATTATATCTTAGCGGCGTGCATAGACCTTCATTTCCTGGGAATGAAGTTTTACAAGGAAATAAAGAATATTTAGTGCTGCCAGGGAGGCAGAGAGTTCAGGTGCAGGGAGCAGCACAAGCAGCAGTGAGATGTCTTTTCCCTTTTCCCCCACTGATGATCTCCTGACTCGTTAAAGCAAAAGAGCTCCGATGGGAACAAGTTCTTGCAGAGCAGGGGGGACACTGGGAAGTGGGACTGAAGGGGCTGTACCCACTGCAAGCCTTAGGCCAGACCTATACCAGCACTCCCTGACCTTTTCCCCAGCTGGCTGGTGGGTGGGTGAGCTGTTCTTGCTGAGACTGTAGTGTGACTGTAGCGAAAAACCATCAAGCAAGAGTTGGTTCGGGCTGGCTGTGGGTCAGGTCAGCGGTGGGCTGTCCCCTGGCACGGGGATGCTCTTGGGAGTGCGGTGGCTGGGGTGGCTTCTCCCTCTGGCCGTGGTCCCTGCTCGGTCACATCAGTGGTGGTGTAGATCAGGGTGCTGCGCTGCGGTGTGGGAGGCACCGATGATGTTTCGAGCTCTTCAGATGCCAGCCCTCGCTGGTGACAGCAGGGGGGTGTGGGTGGAGAAGGGAGTGAGCAATAGCTGGTCCCTACCTCTTGGCTGCGGGACTCATTGCAAGGGAAGATAATGTCACCCTTGTCACCGTGCGTTTGTACTTGCCTGGAGTTGTGCAGTGACTCAGTGGCAGGGCTGGGAAGAGAGCCCAGCACTTCAGACCCTCTCTGGAAATGTGTTTGATTGCCGTGATGCCAACGCGGCAGCTCCAGCAACCTGCAGTCTGCTGTGCCCTCCGTGTCTCTCCCCTGACCACCAGAGCCAAGCTGGGTGCTACCCAGGTGACAAGCCTTTCCTCACGAGTCTTTGAAGGCACAGGAAGAAGCAGTTCTGTCTTTTCCCTGCTCTTCTGTCCTGTCCTGTGTTGTTCTCCCACTGCTCCTGTCCATTGGTGCCAGCACCCAGGAGGGGCGAGGCAAGTCCTCTCGATTAGAGCTGGGCCATGACTTAAATACTGATGGGGAGAAGCGTGCTCAGCAGTGCCTGAGAGATCAACCAGCTCGAGCAGATCAGGAAAACCCTCACGCTCGCAGCTAGGGAGAGGAATAAAGGTGAGGAAGCGCCGTCTGCTCCCTGCCACTACACCAGCTCTGGGGAAGCAGCTCGTGAGCCCGGGTAGAGATGTTAATAATTATAAATCACTTTGGTGCAGGCGCCTCTCCTCCAGCAGCATCCACCCCTGTGAGTTGACTCACCGAAGGTGTCCCGGGGATGTCGCAGCTTTCTGCGAAGCTCAGCTGAAGCTCAGCTGAAGCTCAGAGAAGGCCAGGTCGCTCATGGGCTCCTCTTCCCTGCCAAGGGCACCGTGGCATCCCGCTCTCATTACTGGAAAGCATCAGCAGGCTTTGCTTTTGTGTGCTCGTGAGTCTTCCCCCTCCTGACAGTGAGATGAGGAATCTCACATGACGTGGGCTGATGCAAATAGAAGAGGGCACTGCGGGCTTCTCTCCTGCTCAGGAAAGATGTTTATTCATCTTTTTTTCCTCCCCCAGACTCGAGTACACGATACAATTGCTATTTAAAACCGAGTAGATGGCTGCATTCGTGGCTGAGGAGACACAGCATGGTGGGTTTCTATTTTTAGGCTCAGCAGGGCTGGCAATGTGTAGGTGTCGCGAGGAGCGGAGAGGCTGAGGGGATTCTCTCGCCGCAGGGATGCGGGGGCAGGCGCACGAGTGCAGCACACAGGCTGCTGTTTTTCTATTTTTTCTTCAAGCTGCCTTTTTCTCCTGCTGCTCAGTCATTCTCTCTTCACTCCCCCACCTTTCCTTTCGGGTGCTGCCAGCAGGGAAACAGTCAAGTGCCTTTCAAACCACCATGAGCAGCTTGGACGCAGACGGCACGGAGAGAGAGAACATCTTTGCACAAATAAATGCCCTTATTCCCTCATTAGGAATATGATGAGGTTTTTACCCCTGCTCCCTGCCCGGGCCATCCCCAATGGTGTGGAAAGACTGTCCCACTCCATGCTCCGTGGTTTGCAGACAGAGTTCTGCATCGGGTCCCAGCCACCAGATCAGCATCTCTGGGCTTTGCTCTCTGTCCTTCCTGTCAGCCCAGTCAAAACAAAACCACATGGAGTTCAAAGTTACCTCCTGAAGGACAGCCAGGGTCTCAGCCAGCTCTGCTAGCACAGAGCAGGAGCCTGCAGTGCTGGAGCTGGATGCTTTAGTGCAGCCGTGAGGCTGTGGCGAGGCTGGATGTGCCTGGATAGAGGACAGTGGAGGGAAGTGGAGGTCAGGATGATAAAGTGTGTGTTTTCTGTCCCCTGCTGACCACCTGGGAATCCCCAGCCTCTTTCCAGGAAGTGACCTGAAATATAAAATAGCAGGAAGAGCTGAGGCCCTGGTCTGCAGGATTGTGTACTGGGACTGTAGAGCTCTGGGCTGCAATTGCCTTTGCCCTTTCCTTTATCTTCCCGAATCGTGTGGGCACTGGAAAGACAGCAGCTCTCTGAGCTTCACTTTTGAAGGCAGCTGCATTCATTGGAAACACCCCAGCATCTTCTGGAAGCTGGGAGGGGAGCAGCCACCACTCGGAGAGCTGTGCTCCATCACTCCTGCCTTTTAGGAGGGGGGATTCCCTGGCTGTTTTTTGTTTAGGCTAATCAGGGTTGTCATCCTCGCTGTCTCTGGTGGTCTTTTTAGCCTGTGTTTGATCGATGCAGGGCTAGCACGCCCTGGTGAGGCTTGTAAGATCAATGCTTCTGCTGGTATTGCATGGGAACACATCTCGCTAGGCAGATCTGGAGCTGGTGCAGCTTTGAGGGAAACCAGTGTGAGCGCCGGTGCTGTAGAGCTGTTCCCTTCTGAAGGCAGCTAAGGAGGTTCTCGACCCAAAGAAGGGCACAGCTGGGAATCAGCAAGTGTTGCAGGACAGGGAAGAGTCTCAGCATCGCTTCCTGCTACTCGTGTTCCTCCAGGGACTCTTTCCTGGTTTATGAACAGGATGATGTTTCCCTGGCAGGGGCTGGTTAGGTGGGAGCTGTTCTTGCACGGTGGTGGGAATACTTGGGGTCTGTGGGACTTGTCCAGGGCGAGAGATACTCCCACCTGGGTAATGCTTTGGCTTTCCCCCCCCATGCCAGTGCCGGGAAGAAGGGAAAGGCCACCAACTCCCCCCTGCAGCCATGGAAGGGGGTGTGCAGCTCCTCAACCGCGACGGGCACAGCATCTCCCACAACTCCAAGCGGCACTACCACGATGCCTTCGTCTGCATGAACCGCATGCGGCAGCGCGGGCTGCTCTGCGACATCGTGCTCCATGTGGGCCCCAAGGAGATCAAGGCCCACAAGGTGGTCCTGGCGTCGTGCAGCCCGTACTTCCACGCCATGTTCACAAGCAAGTAGAGTCCTCTCTTCCCCATGGCCCCCAAGCTTTGCCCTTCTGTCCTGCTCCTTATTCTCCCTGCCCTGCCCTATGGAAATGTGCTGCCTGTATGTCGCCTCTGGGAGCAAGTGCAGCCATATTCCTCATTTCACCCCCTTCCATGAAGCCTTTTGCCCCTAACCCCCTGCAAAGGCGTCTTGATGCCCATCCTGCAGACACTGATCCCGTTCCCTAGAGTATACTGCAGTTCCTCCTTGCTGAGAGGTGGGCAGGAGATCTTTGCGGGCTGTGGAGGTGGATGAGGGTTTACTCCGTGCATGGTCAGGTCTTCCCGCAGGGAAACGATCCTGCTGTGGGACTTCACTCATGCCTACTCTTTGTGTTGCCCCAGATGAGATGAGCGAGAGCCGCCAGACCCACGTGACGCTGCACGACATTGACCCCCAGGCCCTGGAGCAGCTGGTGCAATACGCTTACACCGCCGAGATTGTGGTGGGCGAGGGGAACGTGCAGGTAGGAGCTTCCTCCCGAATCTCTCTCCTTCACAGAGCTGTTCTGTACGAGGTTTTCCTCCTGGGTCTCTTCTTCCCTGCTGCTCAGCGCTTTCGGCTGTTGTCCTGCGGTGGCACCTGCATCTAGCAGTGGTCAGGGAGTCCGTCAGCTCCCCTGCATCCAGAGGTGTGACTGCTGTCACTGCTGTGGCTGGGAATGGCTCCTCAAAGGACTGCACAAAGGCCAGGTCTAGTCCTGAGCATCTGCTCTTCTCCTGCCATTTCCTGTCCCTGTGGGGAGTTACTGGTGTCCTCCTCAGCTGTTCTTTAGCGTAGTCCTGTTGGAAGCAAAGAATGCCTTGTCCTTGATGGGCTTGTGTGCCTGAAAGTGCTCAGTAAGCCTGTTCTGATACTGACTTGCAGTGAGATGAGGGTGAAAATGGTTTCCTTGCCCTGGAAACTCTCTTTTCCCCCATTCTTTTCCACTGCCAGACACTTCTTCCTGCTGCCAGCCTGCTTCAGCTCAATGGTGTGCGAGATGCTTGCTGCAAGTTCCTACTCAGCCAGCTCGACCCTTCCAACTGCCTGGGCATCCGGGGTTTTGCTGACACACACTCCTGCAGCGACCTCCTCAAGTCTGCACACAAATACGTACTCCAGCACTTCGTGGAGGTGTCCAAGACAGAGGAGTTCATGTTGCTGCCTCTGAAACAGGTGAGGTCCTGATGGGGAAGTTGTTGGTGTGATGAGGCTTTTTGTGCTCTCTCCTGGAACGCACAGTCTGTGTAGCAAAAGCCCAAGGAAGCTGCGTTGAGGGGACAGGGTTTGGCAGGGGAACGTGCCCAGATTCTATGCCTTGGTCCTCTCTGGAGGAGAGAAAATACGTGGGAAGAGTGCTGTCAGCGAGGTTAATCCCGTGTGAAATAGGGATGGGAGAGTAGCACGGGCGATAATTGCTGGTGCTTGCCACGTGAGCTCTGAGCACACCACCCTGTCTCTGGAGGCACAGTCTGAAGAGTAAGTCCTGGTCACGTAGCTGTGATGTTTAATTCAGAGCTCAGCTAATGTTTCCTGCTGCTCTTCCTGTGGTACCACTATGGCCCCTGGCTCGGTGCTGCCTGCAGGGTGCTGTGCCCTGGCCAGCGAGCATGGCCAGTCCTCATCCTGCATCACCCAACCCTGTATGGTCCCTCATCAGCACCCAGACACCTCCCGTCATCCGTTCTCGGGGGGGTGGGGTGTGTGGCAGCAAGGGGAGGCTGTGTACCCCCACCAGCTCCACGGTCCCTGGCAAGCAAAGCGAACAGGCAGGGAACATCCAGGGAACATCCAGGACACCTGGCTCTGTCCCACGGGATATTGAAGGGACTTGTGCAGGCAGAGTCTACTCCATCTTGATGGTGATTGGAAGTGTCAGGCGTGGCAGCAGCTTCAGACACAGCGTGGGGGGAACGAGCCAAGGAGGATGAGTGAGGGCAGAGCTGTCTGCACAGCGATGCCGCAGGGAGAGGGGAGGCACAGCTGGACCTGCCTGGGCTGGGGGACCCGGTTGTTCTTTGGATCCTTCTGCATCCAGTGAGAGATTAATGAATCGTACACCCCTCCACCAGCACCTACAGGAGGCAGGGGCTCTGTTCTGCTGGGCCAGTTACTTGGGTGCGTGAGTGTGTCCTGACACTTGTCCTTTCCCCCCTGCTCTGCAGGTGCTGGACCTCATTTCTAGTGACAGCCTCAACGTGCCGTCGGAGGAGGAGGTGTACCGGGCTGTGCTCAGCTGGGTCAAACACGACGTGGACAGCAGGAGACAGCATGTCCCCAGGGTGAGTCTGCTGGGGAAGGTGGCCTGCTTCTACCCGCCAGCTCCGAGCGCCTGGTCTGCTTGGATACACAGCTGAAGGGAGCTGCAGGGTGGCCACAGGACAGGGACAGCAGGTCCCTGCCATACCACTTCCAGGCCAGGCGCAGATGAGGGTATTGCTGAGACGGTTCTGTCTCCCAGAGTGGAGTCCAGACTGTTGACAAATCTGAGGGGGATGCCCCGTCTGACCCCTGGCAGCTTGGGCACGTGGGGCTCTGGGCAGGGATGGGGGGCAGCAGGAGATGTCAATCCTGCCTGCAGCCTTCCTGAGCTGCCATTGCATCCCCAGACAAAAAGCTCGGGCAAATTCAAGGCAAGCAGAGGCTGGGAACACTGGGAGGAAGCATCCCTGGGTATCCTCCTGAAGGCTGGGACTGGGATGAGGCAGGATGAGGAAGACTCCCTCTGAAGGTTTCCCCTGGGTTTCCACCTACCCCAGGGCTTGTCCCTAGAGGAACTGCGTCTCCACCTTCGCAGGGGTTTCTAGGGGAGGTGTGGGGGCAGCGCTGGGACAAAGCCTCCCCTCTCCCCGCAGCTCATGAAGTGCGTGCGGCTGCCCCTGCTGAGCCGGGACTTCCTGATGAGCAACGTGGACACGGAGCTGCTGGTGCGGCACCACTCGGAGTGCAAGGACCTGCTGATCGAAGCCCTCAAGTACCACCTGATGCCGGAGCAGAGGGGGGTCCTCAGCAACAGCAGGACGAGGCCGCGGCGCTGCGAGGGGGCCAGCACCGTGCTCTTCGCCGTGGGTAAGGTCCCGCCGCCCGCCCGCCCGCCCGCGATGCCCTCGCCCGGGGCCCTGGCGCCCGTTCCTTGCTCTGTTCGCCGTCCCGTGCGCAGGTGGGGGGAGCCTGTTCGCCATCCACGGGGACTGCGAGGCCTACGACACGCGGACGGACCGGTGGCACATGGTGGCCTCCATGTCGACTCGCAGGGCCAGAGTGGGCGTTGCTGCCATCGGGAACAAGCTGTACGCCGTGGGCGGGTAAGGAGGGCACGGGGGCAGGGAGCCTCTGAGCAGGGCACGGAGCTGCTCTGGGAGCAGAGGTGGCCAGCAGAGCCTCCCAGGGCCAGCCTCGGATCATGGAATTGTAGAGTGGTTTGGGTTGGAAGGGACCTTGCAGGGATGTCTGGTCCAAAATCCCCCTGCAGGGAGCAGGGCCATCTGCAGCTAGAGCAGGGTGCTCAGAGCCCTGGGCAACCTCCCCTGCAATGGTGCCACGGATGGGGCAGCCACCACCTCTCTGCGCACCCTGGCACAGGCTCTCCCCACCCTCAGTGTCACAAATGTCTTCCTTCTCCCCAGTCTAAATCTCCCTCTTTTAGTTTCAAACCATCACCCCTTGTCTTGTCCCAACAGGCCCTGCTCAAAACTCTGTCCCCATCTTTCTGAGAGGCCCCTTGAAGTCCCGAAAGGCCCCCAGAAGGTCTCCCCAGAGCCTTCTCCAGGCTGAACCCCCCCAGGTCTCCCAGCCTGGCCTCCCAGCAGAGGGGTTCCACCCTCAGATCATTCCTGTGGCCTCCTCTGGACCCGTTCTAACCAGATGAAACAATCTGCTATCTCTGGGTTACTAACTTTGGGAGTAGCAACCAAAACCCCCTTCCCTGCCCTTGCAGTTTGCAGCAGTGAGTTTTTCTAGCTCTTGATTTGATGGTGGCTACATCCTGGACGTGCACCGTGTCCTGCCGTTTCCCTCAGCCCTGTGCTGCAGGGTGCTAAGGGTCTGATAACTCCCCAGTATGTGGGACCCTCTGAGACCTTCTCTCTTTGCAGAACCCCAGGAGAGCTCAGCTAAGGGCTCTGCACTTTCAGCAGGTGCTTTGGTCCGCTCTGCCTTGAGGAAGCTGGGCAGGGGGGAGAGGGGTGGGATGGTGCCAGGTCAGCTGTGCTACCCAGGCTCTTGGTCACCTCCAGAGCTGCAGGACCAGCCCACAGCCTCACCCTCAGCCCAGGCTTCCCAGCTCTTACATGTTCTCCCTTTTTCTCCCAACAGTTACGATGGGACCTCAGACTTGGCCACGGTGGAGTCCTACGATCCCGTCACAAATTCCTGGCAACCTGAGGTGTCCATGGGCACCAGGAGGAGCTGCCTGGGTGTCGCAGCGCTTCACGGGCTTCTCTATGCTGCTGGGGGGTACGATGGGGCCTCGTGCCTGAACAGGTAGGGGATTGACTTGCCACAAGCTCCTGCATGCACTGTCTGTGGGGCTGGGTGCCTGGGGACCCCCCAAGGCCTGCTCCTGACCGACAAACTGGCCCCAGAGTAGATGTCTTGCAGTCCAGCTACGTCTTCCAGCGTCTGGCACAGGCAAAGTTTCTTCATGGGGAGAAAACAATTTGTAGCCTTCTGCCAGAGTAGAATGCAGCCCCTGTCAGTTGCTCCCTCCACTCTCCCTGTCTCTTCCCAAGCTTCCTTGGGAGCTGCCCCTGAGGGCTTGTGGCAAAGGGCTTTGGCCTGGGCTTTGCTGGTGTCACAGCTCACGTTCCCGTGTCCCCGCAGCGCAGAGCGGTACGACCCTCTGACAGGCACCTGGACCTCCATCGCTGCCATGAGCACCAGGAGACGCTACGTCCGGGTGGCAACACTAGGTGGGTGATGGCCTCAGGGCCTGCCTGGCTTCTCTGCAGACTGTCTCTCCAACTTCTGGGGGTTCCTTTTGGTGTTCTCCTGTTGTAGTTCGTGCCCCTTCTTCCTAGATTCCCTAGCTATGAGCCTGGGTAGCCCAGCAGTTCCTCTGCTCACCTCCTCGGTCTCCCTAATAACTGGGTTTCATCACATTCTGGAGGCAACTCCTGAGGGAACCCACAACTTGTTCCTCAGCTCCTTTGTGCCTTTTGGAGCAAGAGGGCTGGCTGTGGGTGATCATCTGTCCCTAGAAAGAGACAACTTTATTACTTCTCCATTATGAAAGCAGGACACTCCTTAGTCCTTTTACTGACGATCCAAGCAGCAGTGGAAGGTCAAAACTGTATCTAGCAGAGGTGTCTCAACTTTAGGTGGAATGCTGTGGTGTCTCCTGACTCCATTGAATGAGTTCTGCCCTTAAGGAGGGTGCAGTGTGAGAACTGGCCACTTCATTGTTCAGTGCAGCTATGGGGTTAATTAATGGGAGTACCACTCTCCCCCCTTGAAGGTGCTGGACCTCCCTTGGGATGTCAGGGTAGCATCCCAGTGGTTCCTCTCCCCTGCCTCCTCCCCTAGTTTCAGCTCCCAGTGCTGACTCAGAGGTTCCCTCCCCTCCATCATACTCTCTTCCTGGCACAGCCCTTGCTGGTGTTCCTCTGCTCCAGCCTCCGCTGCTAAAAATAACCCCTCTCTCTGGTGGGGAGCACTTGCAGCTCCCATAATGAGGAGGTCCAGAAGCAGCAGGCGAATGACCTCTTTGGGAGGGTCACAGCGTGGCAGAGAAATTGTCTGGTGACTCTTTCCCAACACTTGGGGCTGCAGGGGAGGGGGAGGTGGGGGAGCCCCCTGGAGAGGAGCTGCCTGGGGAGCAGGAGGCCCTGCAGCTCAGCTGAGATCTATGTGGGCATCTACGTGACCTATATGAGTTGGGGAGGGCTCTGCTGGGACTGGGGCCGTGCTCTTTAGCTAACTCCTGCTCTTGTGCGACTCTCTGCAGAAGGCAACCTCTATGCCGTGGGGGGGTATGACAGCTCATCCCACTTGGCTACAGTAGAAAAGTATGAGCCCCAGGTAAGTGAGAGAGCAGACCTGATCACCCTTGTCCTTCCCTCTTTACGGGTGACTGAAAGGGCCCTGCAGAAAGCTGAGGGCTACACCAGTTGCTAGGGAGCTTACTGGAGAGTGAAAGATCAGGTATGTGTGGTTTCTTAACAAACTGCTGCCACAGCTTAAGATGTGACCACTTCCTAGCAAAGTATTGTGGCAGCAGCAGAGCAGAAGGTGTGCCCACGTGAGCCTGGGCAGGACAGACCCTCCTGCCTCCTTGGAGACAACCCACCATGTGTGACTATGAGATGGAGTGGGTATCAGCCCCCTCCCCAGCCCTTCTGCAGGGGCAGAGGATCAGCGGTGCAATCCAAAATGAGCCAAAGCTCATCGTGAAGGCTCTGAAATATCTCTTTGAGGTTTTCAACCACCAGAACACTTTCTATCCCCATGGTCTGTAAACCAGCTCGGGTCCTGTAGGAAGAACAGTTCTTGTACATGCCCTGAGCTGTCTCCAGCTTCCAGCTGAGGTCTTTGCCACGTGCCCTTCCAGAGCAGGTACTGCGGATGGTGTCAGGATGGGGATATGTGTTGGGCCTGGGGTCTCACAGCTCTGTTCACTGCAGAATGTTCCAAGAGAAGGTCCTGGGTCTTCTGTGTGAGAGCTGAAAGGAAAGAAGTGGGTCCCCCCAGAAGTCTTTCTGAGGGAGGACTGTTAGTCAGGAGCTGTGTGGTTCGAGCAGGACTGGTTTGGCAGGGGTATGTGGAAAATAGCTCATCCCTCTGGCTCACGAGCAAACATTGCCTCTTCCCAGATCAACACCTGGACACCCATTGCCAACATGCTGAGCCGCCGGAGCAGCGCAGGAGTGGCCGTGCTGGAGGGGATGCTCTATGTGGCTGGTGGCAACGATGGGACCAGCTGCCTTAACTCTGTTGAGCGCTACAACCCCAAAAGCAACACGTGGGAGAGCGTGGCACCCATGAACATCCGTAGGTAAGGAGCAGTGCCACGCTACTGGGCTGTGGGGGAGCTGCAGCTGCTGCAGTCGTGGAATCACAGAAGCGTTTGGGTTGGAAGAGACCTTTCAGCTCATCGAGTCCAACTGTGAACCCAGCACTGCCAGGGCACCACTGACCCCTGTCCCTCAGCACCACATCTCCATGGCTTTTAAATCCTTCTAGGGATGGGGATTCCACCACTGCCCTGGGCAGCCTGGGCCAGGAGCAGGGATCCCATCTCACCAAGAGCTTTGCCTGGCACTGCAAACCCTAAAATGCAGACCTGCAGAGGGATTTATTCTCAGGAGTCTGGGTGGCTGTGAAGAATGAGGTGGTATAGCTGGCTGAGGCCACACAGGAGATGCTTCTGGGCTGTGGGAGGGTTTAAGGCTTGGAAGTCCAGGAATTTTGGGCTCCTGGGGCCTGTTATTTAGAGGTGGCACTTGTCCAGTGGGAGGAGGGTGTTGGAGTGAAGGGGAGGATCTGAGGCTCTCTGCTGCACTCTGACACCGACTGAGCCCCTGTAGTTTGTTTTGACTGGGTGTTTGTGAAGCTGGGCGCTCGCCTTTGTGGGCTGGCAGAGCTCTGGCCAGTTCCTCTGAGGTGCTGAGCCCCCTGCTCCCCACGCACACTGTGTTTGAGCCTCACACCGCTGCGCGCTCTCCGCGGTCGTTCCAGGAGCACCCACGACCTGGTGGCCATGGACGGGTGGCTGTACGCGGTGGGTGGCAACGACGGGAGCTCCAGCCTCAACTCCATCGAGAAGTACAACCCTCGTACCAACAAGTGGGTGGCAGCCTCGTGCATGTTCACCCGCCGGAGCAGCGTTGGGGTGGCTGTGCTGGAACTCCTCAACTTCCCTCCCCCATCCTCGCCCACTCTGTCGGTGTCTTCGACGAGCCTTTGACAAAGAATCAGGACCTACCTTACCTCAAGGGGACAGGGGTGCCTGGCAGAGCGCTAGGCCACCGTGGCCAGCCCCGCGGGGCAGCCGGTCGCTGTAAGAGGAGAGTGAAGGTACCGGCTGCTGCCTCCAGCCCCAGCACTCCTGTGAAGCCCCGGAGCTACCCCCGCTCTCGGCGCACGCATCGGATCAGCGCGACCACGGCAGTTAGAAACGTGCTTCCCGGACGAGCAGCCTGCTCCTGGAGGGCGAGGGGCAGGGGTGCTCCCTGCTCCGTTCAGACTCATCTCACCGCTCACCCAAAGGGTGTATATTTTCTTTGGGGAGGGGGAAACTTTAAACCATTGCTGCTTCTTGGATTCACGTGATCCAGCCGGTGCCACACGTACGAGCACAGCCAGCCTTGGAGGCTCCCAGGAGTCCCGTGGGGTGGCAGAGGTGGACAGCACTCCTCCAAGGGCACGGCTCAATGTGCAACCGCTCCTCTGAATGTCACTGTAGCCAAACTCTTTACCAAGCCTATCGTGCACTGTTAAAGACTCTGAGGCCGCTCTACGGTTCTCAATGGTGTCTAATTGATGCCTTAAAACACACTTAAGAAAGGAGCCCAGCTAAGGGACAGGGCCTGGAGGAGGTGAGGTTCGGAGACACGACCAGATGCAGCATCCTGAACCCTCCGGTGTTCCCGTACTCAGCTGGCCCCACCTCACTCACTAAGAGCCCAGCTGCCCGTTGCTCTGGGGGGTCCCCAGCCAGGCAGACGGGTTGGATGACCTTGTTTGTCCTGGTTCACCCGTTGGCTGGGAAGGGGCTGGGTCTGTTTGCAGTTCCCCTCTCTGCAGAGCAGATTCTGGGTTTGTGGAAAGGTGTCGGTTCTTAAACAAGAACGGTCCAGCCTTCTAAACAAGGAGGATTGCCTGGCATTACTTTTTTTGGGCGTCGTTTTGTTGTTTCTTTTTTTTTGGTTTTTTTTTTTTATTTCAATGCCAATATTTTAATTTTTAATGACTCCATATCCCTTCATTTTTTTATGCTATCCTGGCATTCCCCATCCCATCTGCTTTGAAGGCAGCAGAAGGGATGCAATTACTTTTCTCATTTGTTGATGAGATGATGACTGTGTCCTGGAAGATGTTCTCTATAGATGTGTGGGTGTGTGCGCATGTGTGAGATACCCGACGTACAGAGAAAACAGCCTGGAAGGGACCATTTGCAATTAGAGACTCTCTGGCAATTAAGCAACCACTTTAATTAACTAAAGGTTGAATAAATTAGTACTGTAAATCATAGGCCTGTCGTAGACCCACCTGTGCCATGGAACCTCTTGGGTGGTGTTTTCAATGCGTGTGCTGTAGGGTGCGTGTATGAGCCTTGAGCTGAGATCAGGTGTTCTCCACATCACAGAGGAGCAAACAACTCAACCACTGGTACCTCAATAGTGTTCAAATGTAGCATTGGAAATATGGTCTAACTGTTTTTTGAACCAATACTTTGATCCTTTTATTCCCCCTTGCTCCTTCTCGTTTCTCATTTAGAGTTCAGCTTTCACTCATGGTGGTATTTGTTGGACTAAATTTTCAAGTGGCTGGAGATATCTTCTCTTTTCTTTGGGCTGAAAGGAGAGTTTGAGATGAGACAGGGACTCCCCAGCTTCAGACTATTTTTATGGTGATCTGCTTTCTCCTGGATGGTTGCCTGCATGTTTTACAAGCCCACTTACAGTGCCTAACGTTGGATACCTGAAATGACCAGCAGCTCCTGAAAATCAGGGCTGCTTCTCCCCCCAGCCTCTCCCCAGGCACAATCTGGGCTTCTCACTCTGAGAAGGCCTTTTTGGCTCTTAGAACAGACTCTAAATCTGCTTTTCGTTTCCCTCTCACTTGCCAAGCCTCTGCCCCAGCCTGTTGCAGCTCGGCAGCTGTCCCATTCCTCTGTATTGCAGAGGACCCTGCCAGTGTCCAGGCTCTGCTCGTGGAGGTTGCTTCTTGGTCAGCATGGTGGTAAGCACCAGCAGGATTTTAGTCTTCTGCTGGACTCATCTTGGCCAGTGCATTCGATGTGCCCCTGGCTCTAGGGTCTGGTTTTGAAGGAGAATGAGCCCCACGGCCGTGTCAGGAGTGAAAGGTGCTGAGGTCCTGCTGAGGTTTCTGTGTGAGGAATGGTGAAAGGACAGCGGAGCCCAGCCAGCCTTGTATGACAAGGAGACAGTGCAGGGCCAGAGAGGAACTGCTGCGGGGAGAAACAGAGCAACAGGAGTCATTACAGCAGCAGCTCAGCATCTGCTCCAGCTGTGGCTGCCGTGGTGCGAAGAGGGGCAGCAGGCAGGCAAAAAAATCCAGGAGGGAAGCGAGCGGTGTAGCAGGCTGAGGAGGATTTTTGTGCCATGTGCCCTTGGCCCCAGTTGTAATCTTTAGCAATTTATGCTCTGAGTGGTGTGCAATGCTGTCCTGCCTCCTGAGGATCAGGGAAATGGGCAGCGTGACTCCTGGTACTCACCCGTTGGGTCCTGAGTGGTATCACCCCTGAGCCTGTCCTGCAGAAACCTGGGGGGGAGGGAGCCTTCTGTGTCTCTGATTTCTAACTATGCAGGTGCTCACTGCTTTCCTGGGAACGAGAAAGGAGGAAGGAAAGGGCAAAATAGTTCCCCAGCAGCTTGCAGGGGTCCAGAGCACCCCGACCCACACTGTGTGGACACGAGGTGTCAGCATCTGCCCTGGGAGAGATCCCGGGGTGGAATTGCTTCTGGTGCTGCACATCCCTCGCTGAGGAGGAGGCCTCGGAGGGGATGTGCGTCTGTGTCTGTCTGTCTGTGCGTAGTACCCTGTCTGAGGGGAGGAGAACTGTCAACTGTGTGTGGCTTCTCTGCCAGTTTTAGTTTGTGGTGTCTCACCCAAAATGTCATTTGTGCGACTTCCCGTGTGAAGAAGCATTTCCCAGCAGAGGAGCAGCCCCGAGCGGGCAGCTCCAGGCTGTGTGTGTTGCTGTGTTTCACCCGGGGACCCCGGTGTCAGCCTGCAGTGAGGTGGCAGGGCCAGGCAGGAGCCCTTTGCCCCGACGTCGGAGGAGAGGTTCTCTTGGCCTTCCTGGTAGGCAGACCCCGGTCTACTCCATGTCAACCAGTTGTCACTTTGATTTCTCTGTAAGTTATCTGACTTATTTATGTGGAACTCTGTTTCTCTGAATTTTTTGCACTACCTGGGACTGGGGAGGGGATACAAGCAATAGAAGCCAACATGTACAATAAAGATGTTTTCTTGAATACTGGATCCTGCCTGTTGCATCCTTCCTTTTCCACTTCTCTGGCCCTGCTCCCATGGAGGAAGGGACTTGCTCTCTATATTGCCTGGTACAGAGGAGAGGAAGGAGCCGTGGGCAGAGGATGGGCACAGCTTCTGTACCTGAGCAGCCACAGATGAGATATCCCACAGATGAGACCTCATCTGCATGGGGGCAGCCACTCCAGGCTTCGAGGCATTTGAACAGAGCAGGAACAGGCACCCATTTGGAGGCCACTTTGACTGGACCCACCCTTGTGGGTGTTAAGAAGAGACTAGAGGAGTCAAAGCCAGCTTTGGAGGAACTGCTGCACTGCAGGTGAGCTCAAAGGAGCGGCTCTTAGCCCAGGCCCTTGGCCCTGAGCTCAGCTCAGCTGTCTGGTGCTGGGTGCCTGGCTGGGGAGGTTGCTGCCCTGTGCACGAGGTGTTTCATGGTCCCAGGAAAGGTGCTGTGCTGGGGCTGTCCGCTGCTCTGTGCACCTTCATCCTAGCCCAGAGGAAGACCGGGGCAAAGATGCTGGTGGTGTTGGAGACCACTGGGAGAAGCCCAGCCCAAGGCATGGGGGTTTTAGAGGCAGATTGATTCACATCTCTCCCTGCCCTTAAATTCCAGTTTGGTCTCCCTGGGACTCCCACTCACTGGCACTGTTGACAGTCTTCCCCTGCAGTGGAAAGGAAAACCAGATGAGAAATGTCCTCCTTCACCTCCAGCTGCCACAGGCATCTTGCTGGGGTCAGGTGTTGGCTGGGGGCAGGCGTAGCTGGTTGGGGAGCAGGGGGGAGGCTCTGCAGCGGGTCAGATCCTTCACCAGCTGCTGCCAGTCGCTGCTGCACATCAGGGAAACGCTAAGCCCATTTCATGGTGGTTGGAGTGCAGGGGGTGAAAAGAGCCATGAGAAGCTGGACGGCAACATCCCGTGGGGCCTGAAAGGGTCCTTTCCCACGTGTGTGCACTGCCAACCCCGCAGCGAAGCTGCAATGCCGTGCAGCAGGCATGCCAGACTTGGCTCTAGCCTTGCTGTGCCTTCCTCCTGGCTGCTCTCTAGGCTCTTGTTTCTGTTTCGGGCTTCTATAAATAACTACTGTGCTGTAAAAGTCTTTCCAGAGTCTGGAGCCTTACTGCTTCCCCACCTAGTCAGGACCTCCTGGGAGCAGAGCACTGGAGGTCCAGGGGAGCAGTTTGCCCTGCAAGCCCATGTGTCCAGCACACGGGAAGAGGGACCTGTCCTCGGTCACCAGTCACAGCCAGCCCTGCCAGCTGTGCTGGGATCACTGGTGTCCCTCCCAGGGACCGAGATGATGCGTACCTGCAGGTCCTGCAGTAACAACAGGAGACAGGCAGTCATATCACTATTTTGAGCTGCGAGGTTTTATTTAGAAGAAAGATGCTGGAGGAAAGGCACATTTCTGGTCACAGTGCTGATCGCGTTAGCCATGGATCTTAAGAGGAATCATATTTTCCTGAATAAAACACAGTTGTTACTGTTCACTGTAATCTTTGGTCTCTGACAAGAGGTGCTGTTGGGTGGTTGTTTCACAGCTGTGCAGAGAGAACAGAGCTTGCAGAAGCCCCCCTGCCATAAAAATGATGGAGTTTGTGATAGGGGCCCTCCTGGAGAGGTGTCCTGTTGCTTTGCTTGTCCGTGAAGGGTTAATGGATTATACCACAGAATGGGGAGGAGGATGAAGAGGTCAAAGATGGGGGGGCCTTTGAGAAATTTTATGGCGTGTCCATGATCAGCAGCTCGCTCTGGGCAAGCTCCTGACTGTACAGTTGTTTCTCTGAGGATATGTTGACTTCGTTACTGCAGGGTGACTTGGCAGATGGATGCAAATAGATGGATGCACACCCAATATGTCCGTAAGACCTCACATAGCACATCCTCATTTGATTCACACAGATTTACTAGGAAAAAAACCCAACCTCTCCTGGTTTAACAAAAATCCCGTGTTGAAGAAGCCATCACAGGCCACTGGGAGTTTTTCTGGTAAGAAACAACCTTTCCTGTGAACAACGCACACCTTATTCCTAGGTTCAACTTGCCCAGCTTCACTTTCTCTGCATCTCTTCGCGTTATCTCTTTGCAGCTGGCTGTCACAGGTCTCCTCCCCATGCAGGCACTTCCAGCCTCACCACATCCCGGGAGCCTCTCTGCTACCGTAGCAAGATGGAGCTGCTGGACTGTCGCTTGGAACAATCTGGAGGCAAAATTTGCTCCCTGAAGCAGAAACACCCTTCCCAGTCTCTGTTCACAGATGCTGTTGACTCTCCCTGGTTGTCCAGTTTATAAGAGTTTGGTGGAACTCGCGGCCTTGATGGTGTTTCAGAGTCTTATTAGAAAGCTGTGTAGATGTGTCACGTCACACGCTTTATAGTAGTTTCTTAGATCAGCACTGTTATTTATATTAACTGAATCTGATTTTGTTTTTTAAATGTGGTACCGATTAAATTAGTTTGACAAGATCTAATTTCCATAAGCCCGAGCTGATTTGTATCAATTATATTCTCCCTCTTTAATTCTTAAAGTCAATGAAACTCCCTAACGGCTGTTGTATCATTTTCCTAGGAATCCGTGTCAGCAGACAAACCCGGAATTACCAGATTGGTCTTCTTCACCTACTGAAATATTGGTATCCCCATTAACTCAGGTGATTTCTTTGTGAATTCCACGGTCCTGCAAAATGAACAGCAGTGATCCAAGACCTTTGCTGTTCATGTCTGTAAAACTCCTGGATGTGAATTGCCTGGACCTTCCAATCCAGAGCATCTCAGTTTCGTGTTTGCTTTTTAACAGCCACCTGCAGTACCACAGACTGAAAAGGGGTTTATCATTTTCTATGACTACACTGCCTGGTTTTCTCAACCCATAGAACGGAAATATTTATTCCGCATCTACCTTTTGTGTTGTCATTAACTACCCACTCTTATTATTTCCAAAGATTACATCGCGGGGGATGCCACTGAGATCCCTGGGCAGGGGGTGCTGCCCTCCCTGCCTGCTCTGCTCTCCCTGCCCGCACTGCCCACACTGCCTGCTCTGCTCTGCCTGCCTGCACTGCTCTGCCTGCCTGCACTGCCCGCACTGCCCACTCTTGCCTGCTCTGCTTCCCTGCCCACACTGCCTGCACTGCTCTCCCTGACTGCTCTGCTCTTCCTGCCTGCTCTGCTCTCCCTGCCTGCACTGCCTGCACTGCCCACTCTTGCCCGCTCTGCTCTCCCTGCCTGCATTGCCCACACTGCCTGCTCTGCTCTGCCTGCCTGCTCTGCTCCCCGTGCTGCTCTGCTCTCCCTGCCTGCATTGCCCACTCTTGCCCACTCTGCTCTCCCTGCCCGCACTGCCCACTCTTGCCTGCTCTGCTCTCCCTGCCCGCACTGCCCGCTCTGCCCGCTCTGCCCACTCTTGCCTGCTCTGCTCTCCCTGCCTGCACTGCTCTCCCTGCCCACACTGCTCACACTGCCTGCTCTGCTTCCCTGCCTGCACTGCCCGCTCTGCTCTCCCTGCCTGCACTGCCCGTACTGCCCACTCTTACCCGCTCTGCTCTCCCTGCCCGCTCCGCTCTCCCCGCTGTGCCCGCCCTTGCCGTGCCGCGCTGCCTGCTCCAGCGCTCTCACCTGTCCCGCCCCTCCCAGCGCCGAGCGGGGCGGGGGCGGGGGGAGCCCCGGCCGGGCACAGCCCCCACCCGCCCGAGTCACCGCGGGCGGGACGCACAGGCACACACGGACACACAGACACACAGACACACACAGACAGACACACAGACACACACAGACACACACGGACAGACAGACACGGACACACAGACAGCCACAGCCTTCCCCGGCCGCCCGCTGCCGCTCCCGGGCGCTCCCAGCCGCTGCGGGCATGGGGAACATAACGTGCGTTCCTCAGGCCCCCGGCGCGCTGCGAGGCTCCTTCCGAAGGAAGCCCTCGCTCAAGAAAGAGTAAGTACAACCGCCCGGAACTTGGGGCTGCTTGGCGAGCGGGTCTGGCTTCTCCGCTGCCTTGCTGCCGGGCGATGCACGGCGCGGGGCTGGGCTACCGGGTGACCCCGCTGGGCGAGCCCGGGAGGTGTTTCCGTGCTCAGCAGAACGGGGCTTTTGCGGGGTGCTGGGCGGCGCCGAACGAGACCGGTTTGCCACGGGTGCCTGGGAAGGAATCCTAGGGCTCTGCCGGAGGAGCGTCCCGGGGATGCTGCCCTCGGAAGAAACGTGATTTATTCCACATCACTTCAGAAACGAGGAGTCCCCTCCGCGGGCCAGGCAGGGCAAGGTGCAGAATGCCTGGCGCTCCTGGTGCTGACTTGCCTTTTGGTTTTATTCACGCTGACCGGTGCTTTGGTGGGAAAAAAAACAACAGTCGCACTCCTCTTCCTTCAGAGAGGAAGGTCCAAATCCCAACACTCGGCCCCTGTGATTTGATCTGCGTTTGTAACCCTGAGGGAAGACACAAGGGAAAATTGACTGAAATCCTCTGGGGACTTTGGTGCTGGGCTGGCCAGGGCAGAATTTGGGTACCACAGCGATGGATGGATGGATGCTCCGAAAGAAAGGCTTTGAGACAAACTCAGAGAATCATAGAATGCCTCAGGGTGGAAGGGACCTCTAAAGGTCATCTAGTCCAACCCCCCTGCCGGGACATCCTCAACTAGATCAGGTTGCTTGGAGTCTCATCAAGCCTGAAACTCCATGAACTCTGTTAGGCTGAGGGGTTTTTAATCATGAGGAGACACTGAAACTGTCTCCTTGGTCTCCTGTGATGCCATAAATTGGGAGCAAACCTCTAAGAGTCTGTGGAACTCCTGTGGGGTAAAAGAGAGGGGATCAATGGGGGAATTTAGACCCCGGAGGGCTGACATCAGGGAGCTGCAGTGGAGCAGCCAAGCCCCAGAGCACCTCTTGTCCCCACTGACTCATGGCTTCCCACGCTCACGGCTCTCCGTGGAGATAAGCTTGGTTTCTGTTGAACTAAACACTGCAATCTGGTTGCAAGAGAGAGCAACTGCTGGGAAATCCCAACAAAGCAGTCCCAGAGTTTCTTACACAGCACCGGTAACTGTTCGTTACTGGTGTGTGCACAAGGGGAAGCCAGGAAGAGAGAGGAAACCCACAAAGATAGACATAAAAGCTGTTTGTGAATATATGCTGGAGCATGTATACGTACCCATCTCCACTCCCGGGCTTTGGAACAGTCGTCAGGACTGGATTTGGTCTTTGCATTTTGCAACGGAACCTCTGATCCCTCCACTGATCTGGAGGCACAGATGTGCCTAGCTGACCGTTTGCTTATGCAAAGACATGTAAAAAAGCAAAGAAACACCAACAAACGCAGCACAAACCCAACTGCAATTCTCCCAGCATGTTTACCAGTCCTTTGCTGGTCTGGGATGATTAGAAAGCCTGCAACAAATTGCTTACTTAGCTTTCTGGCTTCCTTATTTCTGGACAGAATTCACTACGCAGCAGCCTAGATCTGTTTCCATGTGTTTTTTTGGGTTTTTTCTTCCCTTCTGCAGGCAAAATGGCAAGAAAAAACTGCCCAGCTTTTTTGGTATAGAAGAAGGGCAGGAGAGCAATACGACCACGGACAAAATCCTGCAATATATTCCAGGAAAGGCAAGTACAAACACATCCAAATCCCCCTCCCCGCTGCTCCCAGACCTTATTCCCACCCATCCCAAGGACAGCGCTGTGTGTTAAGAGGGGCAATGGGTCTGGATCCGGGGACAGCAGTAGGTCTGTCTCAAGGAGACGGAGGTTGCATCTGCAGCCCAGGAAGGGATGAGCCCTGTGCACTTCCCTGCAGCTGATCTCACTGCTCCAGGGTCCCCATGCAGGTGTAGAGGGGACCTGCCGTGACCCAAGTGTGGGACACGGTGGGATGGTTATGCTGAGAGCGAAGCAGGCAGCTCGGTAGGAATATGTATCTCACGCACCTCTTGGCTCATGGCTCTTTTGTTTCTGGGTAGCCTGTGAAAGAAGGGAAAATTAGAGCGAGCATTCAAAGGTGGGGTGATTCATTCCCACGCTGGAATGAGACGGAGCAGGCAGCGTGTTAGCAGTGAGCCCTGAGAAGGCAATCAGGAAGGGCAGGTCTGTCTCAGGCACGTACCAGCCTTGTGGCCATATGGCCCATTTCCCGGCGCTGCTCAGGGAATGCAGAGGTGAAACGGTGAACCCCAGCGTGTCTGCTCGGTCCTTTTGGGTGGGCCAGGGATGCCTAGGGAGCTTTGGGGCTGTTCCACATGCTGCACGGGCAATAGGTTATGTGGATATGGGGAGAGGGAAACTGAGGCAGAGACTTACGGCTAGACGGAGATAATTTCAGAGGTCAGCAGCAGGATGTTTTGGGTTTTGAGCTGCTGGCAAGGTGAATTTCAGTGGTGATGAGGTTCCTGTCAAGGGCTTGGTGTATTGCAGGACACAGCAGCCCTACTCATGTACTTTGGGTTGCTGCAGGGTGTCAAACATCTGGCCCATGCAAGCAGGGGCCCTGCAGACTCTTTCCATTCAGCTGCTCCCAGGTTGGCTCTTTCCAATCCAAAGGACCTCTGCTTTTCCTCATGTGGGCCTGAGGAGGGACCAGGACTGGAATCCTACTCCTGGTTTGTGAGGTGGCCGTGGGCAAGTGCCGTTCTCTCTTACGGAACGTGTCCTGCACCGTACAGGCGGGAAGCACAGCAGAACTGGGACTGTTTCACAGTCCTGCCCGTTATTTGTGAACGAGAGTAATGGGCATGAGTAATGGCTTCCTGCGGGACTCAGCTGACATCCAGAAGGATTGGGCAGCCCTGACAGGACCAGGTCCCAGATGGACCTTGGATACTTCCCCTGGGGAAGCAGGGAGAGCTGTCATGTTAGCGGATCCTGGAAAATGAATCCTGAGAGCCAACAGAACAAAGTTCACTCAGAGATTATTCATTTGGGAGCACATGAGAGTGTGGGATCTCTTCAGGGAAGGCAGGAGGGTGGAGCAGTTGTTTAGATGTTGCCCTTGCCTGGGGCAGATGGGATTCAAACTCCCTGCTCAGCCACAAGCTTCTTGTGTGGCCTGGAGAAAGCCTTGGCTTAGTCCCTTTCCCACTCCTGTCTTTTCAGGAGAAACACCTCTGAGAGCAGGGGGTGACCAGCTGCTGTGGGACCAGGTTAGAGAGGAGCTGACAGCACAGGACTCTTCTGATGTAGTCTCAGAGGAGATGGGGTCACCAAACCTCTGGCCATGGCAGGTGGTTTGGATCTGGGGCAAGTGTCAACCCCAGAAACCAGGCCCTCTCTGGACCCTACTATGGTCAGCTGGCAGACAAAGCCAGCCCCTTTTGCTCCCACTGGCTTTCCACACCGTTTCCCACACTTCCCAGTTTCCTAAGCAAAAGCGAAGGGGGAGGATGTGCCCGGAGAGCCGCGCTTCTCATTTGCTTCTTTTATCATTAAACAGCAGCTTTCAGACCCCCAGGGCATCAGCCTTGCAAGGTTGAGCTCTTCCTGCTGCCAGGGTTATGATTCAGCTGGGAGTCACTGGGGTCTGCAGGGACTGAGGCAGGTTAATTATTAACTTGCTCTACCTGTAGGATGAGACAGAGGAAGAGAGTGAGAGAACATGTCAGGGCACTTGCGCTGCCAGAGAGCCGCTGCTTTGCCAAGCCCCGAGAGAACTCGGGTTTCCAGTGACCCGCGCTGCCTGAAGCCCAGCGGGACAGCTGAGCTAGCGGAAACCCTGCTGGTCGGGATGGGGCTGGGGCAGGAGAGCCCTTGCCCCCAGCACAGCCCAGCCAGGGCAGAAACCAGCTGCCTGGGGAGGATTTCAGAGGAGTGAGGATTGCCAGCTCCCTTTCGGTTTGGCCGCACGCTGAGGCTGCCCCACGGTTTTGAGGGGTGCCTGGGCCAGGGAGATAAGTGATGCTCGGGAGGAGGCTGTGACAGTTCTGGTCCCTGACCCACGCAGGAAATCAGGGGGTTCCCAGTGCCACTTTGTGAGGGATAGCCAGATGCAGGCCATGGATCAGGAGTTAATGGGAAGCACTGTCATCTTTACCTTTGTAAAGGTTTTTCTTCTGAGTGAGAAAGCCTGAGCTGGTGCTCCTCAGCCTGCTTCTCCAAAGGGAGGACAAAGAAACCATAGAAATTGCAGGTGAACAGAACATTTGAGCTCGTGCCCAGTTGCCCTATGTGGCCAGGGCAGGATGGTGTCTGATGCCACCTCTGTGCCACTCAGAGAAAACCACAGACCTGGAGGTGGCAGCTGTGGGCACTTTGTCAGCCGTGCCATTGCCTGCACGCTGCCTGGGAACCAGGGTCTGACCCGGCCCGTGAGCAGGTCAAGCCACAGCTCTGAGCTTCATCTCCACGGCACGAGAACTGAGGATCGTGGCTGTGATTGTCCTGGGGAACGCTGGCAGGAAAAGCAGCAGGTAGGAGGCGGGTGTCACTGCTGCCCCTGGTGCAGCACGAACAGGCTGTGCTTGCTTTGCCCAAGGTCTTGTGCTGCATACTGGATCTAAAGATGTCCAGCTCTCTACTGCTGCTCTCCTGAGACGTGGGC
Organism: Todiramphus chloris collaris; assembly: GCA_025345505.1. Lineage (NCBI taxonomy): Eukaryota > Metazoa > Chordata > Aves > Coraciiformes > Alcedinidae > Todiramphus > Todiramphus chloris. Next base: position 2,592,998 of record JANVCC010000174.1, read on the forward strand.
AGGGACTTGCGGAAGGCTGTGAGGGCAATTCTCACACATAGGCAAACGTTGTTTTCATTTGGGGTCTGACAGTGGCACCCCAGTGAGGGACATCAGATTGATAGGAAAAAAACCCAGGAGACGTCTGCCTGATAAAAAAATAAAAGATCTGAATGGTCCCACTTCTTCCTGTGCAACCACGATACCTGATTGTGAGGGATGAGACTTCTGGGACCTGTCAGGCTGGTGTGGTGCAGGTGGCTGGGACCTGCTGTGTGGGAGCCTGAGGTGGAAAGGGCAGCGGGAGGTTTCAGTGATGTGATCCCATTTTGTCCATGGCCTTGGAGATGTCCCTGTGCTTAGGCTCTGGCTTCTCAGCCTTGCTGCAAACCCTTGCAGGCTGGGGTTGATAGATGCTTGTTTGGGAGAGGGAGGTATCTGTTTAATTCATTTCTTGCCATACGAACATTGGCAGTGGATGCCCTCCAGTTCCCACCTGACCCCAGCAGGATACCGGTGGAAGCTGGACCATTGGCCGAGTTCTTTGCCAAAACTACTGCAGAATTCCCAGCTCACAGGTTGCTTTTGCTTCTCAGGTCCTTCCTTATTCCTGGGGACTCTGCCACGTTCCAGGCAGCAGCATCGTGCAGGCAGCCGGTAGCCGGTGTTGCTGCTTATCGCTGTGTCTGTAATTTCATTACTTTATCCTCTCCCCTCCCTGTTGCTGGTTGCTGCCCTTATGAGCAGCGTTTTGTTCTTGCTGCCAGAGCTGTCAGGTGATCAGTTGCTCTTTGTTCTGACAGCAGCTTGTAGCACAAATGTAATCTTTTCCTACGCTTAATTGCCTCTCACTGAGACCATTAATTGGCAGCCAGCAGGTTCCCACCTCCAGGGGAGGACCTGGGTACGTGTTCATGGGTACTGCATGGAGCCGGCTGGAGGGACACCTTAAGCAGAGAAAGGGTTAAATTGTACCCTAAAAAGAGTTACCTAAATTCGGTGAGGAAGGAACCCCAAGCTCTGCAGGTGGGTGAGTCCCAACAGCAGTAGTTAGGTTGTGTGACTGGTCCCCCCTGCTCCCCTCTGGCCCGAGCTCTGCCCGATGTTGCTGGCATGGTGAGGAGAGGGGTTCATCTCATGCCAGAGGGGTGAGTCACGGAGGCCCCAGCAAGACAGATCTGGTTCTCTCTGCTGGCTCTTCATTTGTCATGGGGCTTACGCAGCTGTCTCCTTGGCACAGCGCGCTGGGAGCGGGCACACGCTGGGCAGGCAGCTCGGGAAGTGGCTGCTGTGCAGGGTGATGGGCTGGCACTCGATCGCCCCTGCTGAGCCCCCCAGCCCACTCCCTGCACAGAAGGAAGAATTTCCATAGGACCAGAATGCAGGAAATAAGGGGAGCCCCCAGCCCCGAGCTCCTTCCCTTGCTCTCCAGCAGTGCTTGCTGGCTCCCCTTAGCTTTTTGCACTGACAAAACGTGTCAGTGCCTTGGAGCTGCTTTTATGGCTGTGGGACTCTGCCTTAAAATTGTCCAGGCATCTGAAACAACAGACTCCACCTAGAGAAACCGAGGGATCTGAGCAGATGGGAGAGCTGAGGAATCCAGGTGGAATTAGGGCAAAGAAAACCTTTCCACTAAGCCCAGTGGAAGGCAAGCTGTGTTTGCTTAGCCTTGATCAGTCCGTGTTCCAGTGAGTTTGATTAGGATGGCAGGAGGTCATCTGTGGAATGATGAGACCCTGAATGTAGGCTGTGCTTCTGCACTCCCTCTTTCCTAACTCAGAAAACCTTCCCTTAGGTCAGTGTCTCACCCTGCCCAGGGAGGACATCCTCCCAGCAGTAACTGAACCCCAGCTCCACGCTGACATGGAGACCCAACAACAAACAGCCCGGCACGGATGCCTGCCCAGGGTGCCTTTCTGAGGAAGCCCTTTTGGGATGGTGTTCTGGGAACATCTCTTCCAGACATCAGGTTCCCACCTCCCACCAGCTCTGATTTCTTTTTCCTGAATCCTTGGTACAGAATATTCCGAACCAGGAAAACCAGAAAGAAAACTTGGACCAGAGGCTCCCCAGCCTGTTCAAGAAGGGACGAAGGAAAACAGTTGTCAGGAATCTGGGCAAAATGATCTATTACTCCAAGGTCAAGTTTAAGTTCCAGCACTTCCAGGTAAGCTGTGGCACCTGTCTGTGGGCATTTCTCTTCCCAGGCACAGAGTGACCCTGCAGGACAGGGAAGCAAAGTGTAATTCTGGAAAAGGTGACTCACAGAAACTTCCTCAAGCTACTGCGTGGCCTGGGAACTTCTGCTGCCATGCGGTGCATGGGTACCAGCTGGCACCCACCAACTCACATCCCAGTGGGGATCTGGGGCACGCTTCCATGCTCAGGTGCCAGACTGGCAGCAGATCCACCAGCAGAGAGGTGGTGGTGGCCCTTGGATAAGCAGCTGCTGGCTTTTCTGGGCACAGATCAGTCTGAGATGCAGAGGGAAGCTGGGAGGAGGGGGCAGTTCTGAGATAAGCCCCAAAATGTGTATTTTCTGCAGGAGGTGAATGACTGCTTCTTGGAGCTGTTCCAGTCTTACCTGTACTTCCAGTCTGTGGGCTCCAATGGACTCACCTACCAGGTAGGGCATCTCCTGGCCAGAGTGGTGCAAGCACTGGGGAATCAGGCAGCATGGCCAAGCTGGGGTCACTGGGCAGATGGGACAGGACAGCGCAGGGAGCTCTGCTCCTTGGGCTCCTCTCGGTGCCCAAGGCCTCCTCTCGGTGATCTCAGCAAGTCCCCTCCCATGGATGCCAAGCTCCTGGGGGAAGAGGTACCCAGACCACCCCAGTTTCACCTGGGTCCTTGACCTTGACTGTGGGCACAGAGGTGTGACAGGGGCTTGTGCAGGGGTGGCAGGCAGGACCAGGGCTGGGAGGCATTTAGGCTAGCTTTGTGTAGAGCACCAAGCACAGAGAGCTGTGCCTTGGCAAGGGTCAGAGCTCCTTTTACCCAAAATCCCACCAGCCTCAGTGCCAGTGATGAACTTGGCCCTGGCTTCTAAACCAAGGGTGAGTTCCTCATCTGCAGGGCAGAAAAAGAGGTGTGTGGGAGAGGATGAAAAGAAAAAGTCCTGAGGGAAACCTTGGGGAAGCACTGTGGCAAACGGTTCATCAATCTTTTAACCTGATGATGCTGGTGAATTACAAACAATGGGCTGTTCTGCACAGGCAGCCAAAAAAAATCACAGCCGAACAAACGGGAAGCCCTGAATGTGCTCTCCCTCCACACGAGTGAGTAACTAAAACTGAGCATGGCTGGTTTGTGGATGTACGTCAAATTCATTCCTTTTAGAACTGATTTACTGCCTTCTAGGTGACTTGAGATTAATGTAATGTGCCAACACAATCCCTCGAGTGATTCAGCAAGCCAGCCTTCAGCTGAAAAGACACGTCCAAATAATATTACAAAGTCTCCCATCTACTTAATAAACAGCTCCTTCGTTTGTTAATTCTAGAGGAATTAAAAAGGAATTAATATGCCAGCACTGGCCCCCAGATGTTACAGCAATTAGCATCTTTTACAGTCCTTGTTTAGAAAGCCCAAGACAGGCAGCACAAACTTGTCATCCGTTCCTGTGCTTTGTTATAGCAGGACTCTGAAGAACGGGGGTATAGAAAGCAGACAGCTCGGTTTTGCTGGTGCCTAGCCTGGACTTCCAGTCTCCTGCAGCAAAGGGCCATTAATTACAGAGCCTGCTTGCCCCCCAGAATAACGCTGTGTTCTAATGCAGGGGCTGCTGCCTTTAAAGGAGCTGACTGTGTGTGAAGTTGCGAATGGGAAGAGCACTGGGCAGGAGGCTCACGCTTTCCGCATCGCAGGTTGGTGCCTCTTCGTTTGCCTTCCGCAGAGAACGGGCTGTAGGAATCCTGACTGTCTCTGCTCTTTGTCCCACGCTGGCCTAGTTCCAGAGAAGAACCCCGTTGTGGAAGGAGGTTGCAGAGAGCTGCTCTTCCTCTTGGCATTTGCATCTTTCCCACCGAGGCTCCTAAACCCCTGGACAGTGATGCCCAGGGCTGCAGGCAGGGAAGGGAAGGGTGGTCCTGTGCTCCAGCTGGGTAGTACTCAGGACATCTGATGACAGTTCCCACCTCTGCCCACTCCCATGCTCTCTGTGCACCACATTTGAACAGAGGAATGGAACGAAACTCCTTCTCCCACCTCTCACCCCAGCGTAAACCCTGAGGCCAGGGAGTGTCTCTGAGCTGGCTCGGTTGAGTCCCAGGCCCACTGTCTGTGTGCTCTGGTGTCCTCTGGCAGAAAGTTACACAATGGCCACTCTAACAATAAAATAATGACATCGATGATAAAAAGGAGCTGGTACAAACAACCCATTAATTTTAAGGACTGCTGAGTTGTGGTCTTGTTGCACTGAGCTAGGCAGGGCTCTCCAACCCTTCTGGGGAGTCTGTGAAACGAAGGAAAACTTCTCCCAGGCGTAACCTGTCAGGGGCATCTGCACTGGGGTGGGTGGACTTGTTCTGCTTGTATTAAAACATGCAGGAGTGTGACTGGGTGGAAAATGGCCTCAAGCTCTGTTGGGTTCATGTCCTGCTTAGGGAGAGAACAACTCAGAGCCTTCTGACAGAGAATGCTGTGTATGTCAGGAAGAAATCAGGGAGGCAGCGATATTTAGGATGGCTGGGAGATCGGTGGAGCAGTTTTATTTTTCTGCTGGAGGGGTAGAAATCAAGGCATGGAGGGGATAAGAGCTTTGTCTGTGGCCGCAGACAGGGTCAGGGTGGAAGTCTCTTGTCTCATGACTCTGAGACACAAAAGACACGCATCCACTCTCTTGTGAAATCCCGTGGTGTCAGTAGTTCCCCATCAGCTGCACTTCCTAGAGCAGTCCAGCCCGTCAGGAGATGCTGGCACGACCACTGGCCGTGCGGAGCTGGAGCGTGGGAAAGAAGCTGGGCAGCGTGCAGGGTTGTCCCACGGTGTGTTTTTTCCATGGAGGAGTGGATGGCATCTGGCCATCACCTTGGCTCTGCTGTCCATCTCTTGCACAGCCTTTGACCCCGATGAAGTCTCTGAGCACCCTGATCATCCTCTGCCTCACCTGCAGATACTGCAGCTTTTTTTTGTGTCTCCAGACAGAGACATGGGTGGGAATAAACTGCTCTGGGAAGGGGCTTTATTGCTTCCAACGTTCCTCTGGAAGCATTCACAAAGAAAGAGGAAGGCCAGAGCAGAAGAAGAGGGCACAAGGGCTGGCACAGGTTGCTCAGCAGGGCTGTGTCACGGCCCTGCCGCACACGTGCCCTCGGGGCCGAGGGCACAGCACTGGAATTAGCAGCAGCTTTTTCAGGCTCCGCTTCCCAGCCTCCCCAGCAGCTCTGTGCACGAGCTTCGTGCACATCTCAGACCTCAGGCTTAGGCAGGAGGTTCTTTTCTCATTTTCTCTTCCTTTGGGGCCCTGTTCAGATCTGCCAGCGTGGGAAACCCTCAGGATACGTCTGAAAGGCTGGCCTTAGAGGAGGTGGCAGGGCAAGCAGTGCCATGTTAAGGGTCATGCCCTATCAGTATAATTCCTACTGTTTCTGTAAGGGCTTGGACACCCAGTGAAGTATTCAGAGCTGCCAGAATATGCAGATAACGTTAGCACCTTTATGCCCTCCTAGCAACCCTGTATAGTAGGGAATCACTTTATCTCCATTGCAAAGACAGGGAAACAAGGGCAAGAGGAGACAAGAGAGCTCCAGAGCCAGGGTGGTGCACAGACACTTGGATGCCCAGTTACACTTGGAGCTGAACGGAGTGACTTAGAGAAAGCCACTCAGGGAGTGTCTGCCTCAGTTTCCCCACCTCTGCTTTGTCTGTATTGGTGCAGTTCCTGATAGACAGAGGCGTTTCAAAGTCTTAATTAACTGTTGTTCATAAATAATGCAAGAATTACGGGATGAAAGACTCCCCAGGAGGGCAAAGTATCATCCCTATGCACTGCACTTGCTTATCCAAATAATTCCAAGTCCCGCAAAGCCAGATCGTAACGAGGGTGCACCAAGTACACTTTAATATGAGATCACTGGTAAATGATTAATCATGATATACATCCTGTGTCTGCCAGAAATGATTATTAACGTCACTAGGTTATGGCTGTAGCGAGTAGTAGAGGGTGTGTGAGGATGTTTTGCTCGTGCTACTAAGCAAATGATAGCTGGAAACATGAAAATAACAAGATACGGGGCTGGTCCTCCTCCCTTCAAGAGTATGTCTGAGAGCAGCTACAGCGTGTCTGGCACAGATGGTATTTGGTGAAGCAACAAATAAACTGTGTCAGAAAGCTACCTGTGTTTTACTTACTGAGTGTCAAAGTGAAACTAAGAAATAGCCTGAAAGTTTTGCGTTTTGAATTAGGCTGTGTCTGCAGCTGCATGTTGTGATCGTCTCTGCCCAAAGAGATGCTCTTCACAACCGCTGAGGACTTTGAAAGCTGAAATTTGTCTGTTGCTTTCAAGCTTGACTTTTGTACCATCTTTGGTTTTTGATCTTGGCCTGGTTTGGGACTGAAAACTGCCTGGTGGTCAGAGCTAGATGTGGCTGCATGAGCAGGCGGTCCCTGCTGGGGAGCTCCCCGGATCCTGTGAGGCAACGTGCCCAAGGTAGCGGCAGGAAGAACTGGAGCATGATGTCAACAGAGCAGTGCTCTCAGAGGCAGCCCGTGGTGTGATGGGCTGAGCACAGCAGCTCTGGCCAGCTGATTACTTATTGATGCTGCAGTTGGTGCCCTTATCTGCTCAGCTCATCTTGTGTCTCACATACCTAGGTCCTCTGCTGAATCCCCTTATCGTGTTCTGCCCTACTGAGTCAGAGCTGAAGCAGTGGCTTTATCACCTGGAGAAACAGATCCAGCTGAACGGAGGCAACCTTGTCTTGCCCTTCCTTTCCCAGGTTAGTGGCTCAGGACGCTGAGGTTCGCAGCCGCTTCCCACGCTCGGAGCTGGGTGACGGGGAGAGCTGGGCCAGCTGGGTGGGTGCTGCCTTCAGCAGGATGGGGAATCTCTGCAGCCAGCATCTCTCAGCAGTTTTCGCCACGCTTCTAGGCACTCACCTAACACCTTCCTCTTCCAGAATCTGGAGTGAGTGCTTCAAGGGGCTCTGGGCACCTTCTCTGGGCTTGAGAGCTCAAGCAGAGGGCTGGGGATGGAAAGGGAGAGGGGCTCCAGGCCCACTTCCAAATGCTCTTTGCTGTGCTCACTGCTCTTTCAAAATGTGGAAGGCAGCGTGGGTTCACTCCTGGCCTAATCCCCTGTTTTCAGGCCAGCTGCTTGGGTGCTTCAATAGATCAGGGAGGGAGCTGCCCCCCGGCACGATGCGTGTCACTTGGTTAGGTTTGGTGCCACCTCTTCCAACAGCTACCAGGGCTGTGCACAGTCTGTAACCCAGTCCTTCGAGGAGAAACATGCCAGTTCCCCACACTCGACATGTTCTTGCTTGGGAACTCCTCTGCCTGTGTGTTTGTGCTCGAATGGTCCCACGTCTGTGCAGCCGGCACCGGAGTGAGTGTGGGGTTTCGACGCGAGCGGCAGCTCCGAAGGTGCTCGGTGCTGCTGAGACCTGGCAACAACTCGTTGCATTTCTGCTGCATGTGTGTGTGTGTGTGTGCACAACAGCTCTGGGAGCTCACCTCTCCTGCGGTCTGCTGCGAGGGGAGGGTGCAAAAAGCAAGGCTTTGCCAGAGGGCCTGGCAAGGGGGTGTGTGCTGGAAGGCAGACCTGTGACCCAGAGGTGCCACCACCGCAGCCTCTGGAGGGTCAGAGGTTTGGGTCTGGTTCAGAGGAATTCTCACACAGTTGGCTACCTGTGCAATTATCCAGAGTTTACAAAACACTTGGAGGAGGAGACTGGGACGGGGACCTAGAAAACAGCAGCAGATTCGAGAGATCTGTCTTCTCCTCCAGGCTCTGGGGGATGTTTTACTTCCCTCTCTTTTCTCCATCTCCCCACCTGTAAAACAGGGATTCCCCTCTGAAAGGCAGTGCACTGATGATGTGAGGTACCAGATGCAATTATTCAGTCCCAGCTGGAAAACTGACTCCTGCATAGATTTATTTACTCTTTCCTGCTTCTGCCACACTTGAAAACTGTCCTGAGCTGGGCCATGACCTAGCTAAGCCATCAGGGGAGGACGTGTCTACCCAGCTTCTCAGTTCTGCTCCTGTCCCTAGAACGACTGGAAGCAGAGCTCCATGGGGAAGGAGGAGCTGCGGTGGTCCGTGCAGAACATGCCCGTCCAGGAGTGGAGAGGGACCCAGCGGGAATCTCTAGGCGATGTCCTCTGCGTTTCCAAAGTGAAGCTTCAGCATCTGCCTTTCCAGGTAGGACACATCTCCGGGGACCACGGTTCAGAAAAGGCAGTGGATGGCGTGACCAGTGTGGACTCCTGTCTGCCTGCTGCCACCAATCCCAAGGGTCCCTGAAGGGTTGTTTTACCCACGTCCCGGGAAACGGGAAGAGGTTTATTGCTGCTCCTGTGACCCAGCAGCAGCAGTGCTTGGGGACAGCACGTGCGTAAGCCTTTGCAGGACAAGGCTGGCAGCTGGAAGGGGCAGGAATCTCCCGTGGAGCCTTCTTTCAGGGAAGCAGCTCAGTTCTTCCCAGAGCCCTTGCCTCAGGATGCTGTCAGAGAGACAAAGGAAAGGGCTCTGCAGCGTTGAGCCCTGGCTGGCTGCTCACAGGGAACCCTCTCCCCCTTTGCTTCCCAAGGAGCAGCACGAGCGGCTGCTGGTGCTTTACCCGTCCACACTGGTGATAGTGTCTGAAGAGCGCAACAGCCTCTGCTTTAAGGTAAGCTCATTCTGGATCACCTTCCTGCTCTCTCTCCCCCCTCTGCAGTGGCTCTTTCAACACTTCTTTGCCTTGTTGCTCCCCTCCACCTGGGTTCCCTTGTGCTCCTTGTGTTGGCAAAGGGCTTTCCCTCCACTCTGCTCCCTTGCCAGCTGGCAGGTGAGCGGGCAGAGGGATGTTGCAAGCTATCTTCCCATGAGAAACACCTTGCCCTCCTACCGAAGCCCAGGGGGAAAGGAGCTGACTGCCAAGGAATCTGAGTCTCGGGGAGGAGGGAGGCTGGCGTGTTTCTGTGTGGTTCTGCTGGCAGAGAGCCTGCCTCACTTGCTTGAGATGGGAGCTGGAACAGCCCCAGAGAGTGTCCCTGCAGGGGCTTCGCTTCCCAAGCCCCACTCTGTGGGATCACTTGGAAGCAGGCAGCAGCCAGGCAGTGCATCCGATGCTCGTGGGGAAGGGCAAAGGCATTTTTTTGGCTGGCAGGCAGACAGGAGAGGCTGCTCCTGGTGAACTATGTTTGTTGCCCTTTCCCCCCCCTTGAGCAACGAGTGGGCACACCAGCGGAAGGGCCAACAACAATGTGGAGGCCTGAGCACCCCAGGGCATGTGAGACCAGCTTTTCTGGTCCACTGGCGTGTGTCTTTGCTTGTAGGAGCAGTGCTGGGAGCCTCAGCACAGATGGGCAGTGGCACTGGAAGCACTGGGAGCTGCATTCGCATTGCCCGCAGCCCGCGTGTCCCTTAGACTTGGTTGCCAACATCCATCTCAGACAGGATTGCAATGGCTATTAAATAGCCCTCTGCTCTCTGGCCCCGTTGTCCCCTGCTAGAACAAACGTGCCAAAAAGAGCACTGAACTGGCTGTGAACCAGCACGTGCAGCAGCACTGGCACATGGCAGGGCAGAGCTGAGCTGCTCCTCTGGAGAAGAGCATCCTCCATGGTCGCTGAGAGAGGAGCCAGTGACAAGGAAACCCTGCAGAGCTGGAGGGCTTGTGAAATTCGCTGTGAGCTCACTGGGGTCCTTCACACGATCTCCCCGTGTCCACATCAGGCCCCGAGCCGCGCAGGCTGCTTTTAAGTCAAGGGCTACCCCTGGGAAGACCCGCATAGAGCATCTTCCTGGCCAGAGGAGATGGCTGTGCCTGCAACGGGAAGAGGTGTGAGGAGGGACCCGTGCCAGTCAGAGCTCTCCTCCATCCCCAGAGCAAGAGCAGAGGGTGTTTTCCAGCCGCTGGTGGCTTGTGTGACACACCTCAGACAGAGCTTGTTTTCGGGAACGTGTTGTTTGCAGCTCCTGGGAATGGGGCACCACGTAAGGGGGCCTTGGGCTGGGCTCTCAGATTAACTCATCTCTTTTGAAACCTTAAACCAGATTTATCTGCGCTGCTCGCGCAACGTTCCCTTCCCACGGTGCCTGAGCGTTGGTCCCTGGGCGTCTGGCTCGGTGGGGTGATGGCAGGGCTCTGCGCAGCCGGGTGCGGGCAGGAGGTGATTCACCAGCCTGTGACACTGCAGCGGGAACCTGCTTTTCCACAGGCATGTCAGGGCACAGGAGCCTTCTCCCAGGGCTTCTGCAAATTAACTTCCCTTCCCTGCGAGCAGATGCTGAGCCCTACAGTTTGTGTGTGAAGGAATAGCCCGGCCCTTTTGTTCTTCGGTTTCCTACAAACCACAGGAGCTGGCGCTGCCAAGTTTGCGTGTGGGACGGGGAAGGGGAAGGATGGGGCTCACCCAAAGCAGCAGGCTCTGGCTCACCGCTGGTGGGAAAAGGCCCCGGGCGAGGCGTAAATCAGCAAGGGGGGAGCTGCTGGTGCCCGGGGAAGGCTGGAGGGGCTCTGCAGCGTGGTGTCTGCAGGATGCTGCTGAGCTTCCCTAGGTGGGACTCGACCCCCTGGAGGTTTCAGCCCATGAACTTAGTCAAATGAATCCTGACTGATTGCACCTTTTGAGAGGACCTTTGGCTAAATGACAGGGCTTCACTCCTGCTTTCTGTGCTGCCTCCACTGCTGGGCATGGGGGAGAGCAAGGTGAGGTGGCAGATGTGGGGATGGACTAGAGACAGCAGTCGATGGCAGAGAGGACAGGGATGGATGTGCATGCAAAGGTAGTATCACACTTAGGGGCAGCACAACACGTGGTTATCATCTAACTCCCTTTTTTCCAGGGACAGGCTGCCCCAGCTCCCTGCTACCAGGGGCACAGTCGTGGTGCTGGTCGGGGGCAAACCCTGCTCAGCTCACAGGAGTGGCATTCACAACTGGGCCATATAGCACAAGTGCTCACGTTTCACCAGCTGGCATTTGCAGGGCTCAACCCTGTCTTTGTAAGGCTTTGCAGGGGATGGATGGTGGGGATTCCTGTGTGCAAGGCTGAAAGTCCCAATCCAGCAACCAGAAACCTCATTCAGGACCACGTTTGCAAAATTTCCTGGAGAAGTCGGCCATTAAACTATGGGAAACTGCTGAAAGCAGAACTAGAAGGGAAGGAGCGTTTCTCCAAGCTTGGATCTCTGGTGAGACTTTGTAAGAACAAAGCTCACAGAAATGGCTCAAGAAGCCGCGCTGGCTTCAGAGGCTTCATTCCTGCAAGAAGGGTGGTGGTGGGAGAGAGCTGCGAGAGGGAGCGATGAGGCTGAGTCAATCTGCTGGAGACCGAGTCCTCCAACAAGCATGTGACCTGCACCTCTTAGAGTAGAGAGGCACTCGGGTCCTCCCCTAGATTAGCAGCACCTTGGGTGTCTCTTGTCTCCTGCAGACCTGGCCTGGGTGATTTAGGCTCTAAAGCTTCCCCTTCCTCCTCCCCTTCCCCATAGGGGATTGGCATCGGGACTGAGCTGCACCTTCTCTCCATGCAGCACAAAGAGCAGCCGTGCTCCTGCCAGCCTCACCCCATCCTCATCGCCAGCCCAGCGCTGGGATCTCCCCTCCTCCTGCTCCCCGCTACGCTTGGCAGCAGGCTCCCGAAGCCTCCTGGCTTCCCTGCTGGGGAAGGCTCTGTGGAAGCTGAGTTCCACTGGCCAGGTGCCTGCCCTGAGCCCTCATCTCTCTCCTGACAGGGCGAGCTGCCGCTCAACGCCATCCAAGTGCTTTTTGAGGAGAATGAGAAAACTTCCTTCCTAATAGAAGGTGCGTGTGTGGCACACAGGGGAGGGCTGTGCCGTGCAGCCACCAAGGTCTCCAGGGTTGGGTGGGTTTCACTGAGCTGCCGTGGCCATCGTCCTGGCCGTGCTCGCTCATGTCAGCACCCGAGCTCTGTGAGCTGAGCTGTGTAGAAATCTCGGGTGGTCTGTGTCCTGGCTGCACTGCCAGGCCTGGCTTTGCTGGCAGGGAGAGGCTGGGAGCCAGCAACAGCACTGGTACCGGGGGTGTCCCCGGCACAGCGCAGCCGCACAGGTTCCCCCTCGGTTGGATTGTTGGCTGTGGCTGCCCCTGTCCTACATTCAGCCAAAGGCAGAGGATTCCTGCTGTCCCTGCACTGGTGTCAGGGGCTCCAGATCCCGAGGGGAACATGGGGAGGGATGGAGCAAGGCGATTCCCACGGGTATCTGACGGCATCAGCGTGGGCATCTGACGGCATCAACGTGGGCTGTCAATCAAAGCCGGTACCAGCAGCGGGTGATGGTTTTGCAGGCAGGCTGATCAATTCGATCCGGGTGACCTGCCGCAGCTATGATGATTACCAGGAGTGGCTCTACTGCCTCAAAACAGCCCAGTTTCGAAATGCCGACTCCTCCCTCTCCGGATCAGAGAGTTTCTCAGGATCAAAGCCTCCACACCCTGGCCAGGTAACAGATGTTGTGGGTTTGTGTGGTAATCAATAGATGTCTCCCAGGCCTCCCATCTGTCCTATCTCTGGCCACATGTGACTGCTCTTGTGACACAGCAGGCTTTGCCTCAAGTCCCCTGTTTGAAGGCTGTCACGAAGCTGCTGATGCCTACAAATTATTTTGAAGCCCTATATTAAATAATAAATCACATATAAGGGTCTGGAGCACAAGTCTTGTGAGGAGTGGCTGAGGGACCTGGGATTGTTCAGCCTGGAGCAAAGGAGGCTCAGGAGAGACCTTCTGGCTCTCGACAGCTCCTGACAGGAGGTTGGAGCCAGGGGGGGGTCAGGCTCTGCTCCCAGTAAACAAGCAACAGGGCAAGAGGAAACCAGGGCAGGTTTAGGTTGGATATTTGGAAATATTTCTTCCCCTTGAGGGTTGTCCAGGCCTGGCCCAGGCTGCCCAGGAAACTGGTGGAGTCCCCATCCCTTGGAGGGGTTTCAAAGCCATGGAGGTGTGGAGGTGAGGGACATGGGTTAGCAGTGTCCTGGCAGTGCTGGGGTAATGTTTGGACTCAACGAGCTGAAAGGTCTCTTCCAACTCAACCAATTCCATGATTCGATGTTATATTAAATTCCTTCAAAACCAGAGCCCTGGGCATAGACTGGCACAGTGCTGTGCAGTAGAGGCACCAGCACAAGGACATTAACAGGATCTTGCAAGGAAGGGGAAACCCACGCTGTCATCACTGCAGCCGGGATGAGGTCAGGGTGCCTGAGCACCCTTCTCCCTGCCCCGAGCCCTCCTCGTTCACTGCTGTCACCCCTGCAAGCTGGACTCAGCCCTAGATGGCAGCACACCCCGTGGCACTGGGCACAGCTGCCCGGGCACAGACCCAGCTCGGGCACTAGGGTGTGGGCACAGAAGGCTGAACTGGGCTGGGCTGGCCCAGCAATGCTCAGGCTGGGGAGGGATGTGCCTGTGGCCGTGCAGAGAGCTGGTCCTATGTGCTCTTCTCCTCCCCCATCCAGTTTGCCGGCAGCGGCAGAGGATCGCTCAGCTCCGATGCCCGTACGAACTCCTGGGCGTCAGGAGGCAGAGTGGCCACCCTACCCCACCTCTCCCAGAACAGCGGCTCTCTCCCCGATGGACAGTCCTTCCTGCTGATGCCTGAGAGCAGGCTGCTCGAAGACTCCCTCTCCCCTGGCTATTCCCAGCCTCTCCATGTAAGTGAACCCCCCAACAGCCCGGGTCAGATGCGGGACAGGCAGCGTCTTTGAGCAGTGTGGTTTATCTGGGTGCTGCGATGGGCTGGGCTCTGGTGGTCACTGCTGTGCAGCGTAGCAAACCCGTGGCAGGAGCTGTGTTTGTCCTGCCTTAGCTTTGTCCTTGCTCGTAAGGGAAAGTGTGCCCAAGAGTCCCATCCCAGGACTCCGCTCTGCATAAGGATTGTCGGTACAGATTGCAGGAGGGCAAACGGGGCTGTTCAAAGGTGAGGAGATCCTGAAGGAAAAAGTCTGTGGGTGGGTAGAGCTGATGCTGCTCTGGCTCTGTGAAGCGTTTGTACATCCAGGGGGGTGTGAGCATGTGGGGCACAGGCTTGGCCACAGGACCATGCTGAGGTAGAGGCACAGCATGATGCCCATGGCCACAGGACCATGCTGAGGTAGAGGCACAGCATGATGCCCATGGCCACAGGACCATG
>JANVCC010000174.1:2611693-2665749 GCA_025345505.1 Todiramphus chloris collaris
GAAGGAAGGAAGGAAGGAAGGAAGGAAGGAAGGAAGGAAGGAAGGAACTACTGAACAATGCTGATGTGGACTGCAATCTCTCTCTTCCCCCCCTCCAGAGCAGCAGCAGGACCAGGACACAAACAACAGGGGACAGAGTCTCAGTGCTATCATTTTTCCAGCCTCTTAGGCCAGATCCTTTAGCATATATAAGGTCAGCAGCAAATCCAAATGTTTTTCCTTGAGGCTCCAAATTCTTGACCCTTGTTCCCTGAAGAGGCTGCAAACCAAACATATTAACAAAACCTCTATTTTCTTTCTTTCACCGGTGCAAGCAAAACAATCCAGGAGCTCTTTGTACTTGAATACCTACGTATTACATTGTACTTTTTTTTTTTTTTCTTTTCAGAAGGTATCAAACAAAGTTTACATGCCAGGTTTGAGTGGATTCTATGTATTTAACGTGTAAATGTGCCTGAGTTGAAGATCTATTTAATTTTCTATCTGTGGATGATGTTCAGTGCTGTAGAATGGGTGGCTGTCTGCACATTCATGTGTGTGTTGGTTTGGGTTTTCTAGCTGTTATTGTTTTGTTTCAGGTTTACTTTCATTTTGGGAGTATTTGTATCTAACAGCCCCCTAAAAAACTATTTATTCAGAACAAAATTACACTAGGGAACATCAGAAGCATGTAGTATGCTGGGAGGCAGCTCACGAGCTCCTGTGAACACGCTGACTTTGAAGATGGTCACCACAATCTTTTTAATTGGGTTTCAGCAGTGATATCTGCAGTGTGTCAAAAGGGAAGAGTCCCTCCTGATTACTGTAAAAGTTCCCTGGTGTATTTCTGTGAGACCAGACAATTTCAATACACGTTCTTCTGGAATACTTTTCTCTTTCTTTGCCATCAGCTGGTTTAATGGAGGGGAATTTTCGTCCATCGTTGCTGTCCTTGCCAAAGCCCTTGAGGACTCTGGGGCCCTGGGTCCAGGAGGATTTCCAGAGTGCTGACAGTCTCTAGCTCAGGTCAGGCACTCGCAAACCTAATCCTAGAGCAAAGTCTCCCCTGCATTTGTCAGGCAACAAGACTTGGCCGGAGGTTTAATCCCAAAGCTCATTGGACTTTGCTTCAGCCCTGTGTGCTGGGGGTCTCGGAAAGGTAAAAATCAGTGGGTGACTCCAAATGGCAATGGAAATGTGAGCCAGTCTGACCACACTTCCTGGCAGCTGCTTTCTAACACTTGGGAAGGGGCGGTGGCCATGGCAGGGGCAAGGAAGTATCATCCCGAGGACTGCATCTAGATGCCTGTAGGACATTTATGTCCCTGCATCTGCTCTGGGCAGAAAACCAGGTACCCTGGCTACCTCTGCAGAGGTATTCTGGAGAGAAGACCAGTGATGAGCAGGATATGGCCCTCAGTTTAAAGTTCAGTTATCTCTTAGGGTTTGGAGCATCAGGGCAGGCAGAGTTTTGCCCTCCCATGCCCACTGCTCTGTGTAAGACAGAAACCCACAGAGGTGGCTGTGGGAAGGCACTGACTCTTGGAAAGATGCTTGAAGCCAGAGATGCTCAAGAAACAGAATAACCAGGCGAGAGGTAAATGTCTTGGCTGCAGAAGCCCCGTGTATCTGTCCCGCAGTGAGCAGCTCTTCCAAGCTGCGGTGTGTGCTCACGTTGGCCAGTGACACAGGCGTGCGTAGGGCCACTGGTAGCAAGATCCTGGTTTCAAAACACCGGAGAGACAAAGACAGCTTCTAAATCAATTTTGGTCCTGCTCCCAGAGCGGCAGTTTTCCTCCCTGGCTACATCTGGGCTAAATTTGTCACCCTTTCAAACGCTGCCCTTTCAAAGTGCAGGCTGCTCGTTTCTCACACTTGCAGCACGCCTTTGTGCGCAGCTGCCGTGGTCTGTTCGGCTCCGATTTCAGGTCCTGAACTCCAGCTCTGTGTTCGTGAGTCCGTGCCCGAGTTATCGCCTTGTTCCTGCAGTACTTCTGGGGCAGAGTGGAGCTACTTCCAGCTGCTGCCCAGTGCGGAACATAGCGTTTCGGGATGAAATGTGAGCGCGCCCTTAGCAAACGGGCACCATCAGGGGCTTGCACCAATGGAGAGCAGGGTGTAAACAGGACCTGGGCTTCCCATCCATAATTGCTGTCCATTTCTTCACTGCTACCCAGTAGGAATTAAGGATTGTGGTAACAAAAAGCCACTGAAATGGTTACACAGTCCCTGATGTACAAGCAGCTAAAGGAGTTTTACTTATACCCCTTCCCAGCTGGGCTTAGACCGCTAGAAGAAGCACTTCTCCTTGCTCTCCCTCTTCCCTAATTTAGAAGGTTGTACAGCTTTTCTGGGCTGGTATAATTAATAGAGCAATTTATGTGTGTGTACAAGCCTTAAAATGTTTCCAAATCAACCCCTATGCACAAAAGATTGCTCATCTTCAGACCCGCACCCAAGCCCCTCGGCACAACCTGGTTTCCCTCTTGAGCTGCCCATTTTGCTGACCATTGGTTCTCCCTGACGGTTTCCTATCCAGATGGTTGGGAACAGGGCTGTGTTCCTGAGCTCTGTTCATGGACCCCCGCCTTGTGACCATGAAAACACCCATCTTGTGCTTTTCTTCCAGCACATTTCTCAATGGAGTCAGGATTTAAAAATAGAGGGTTTGCTTAAAGAGGCACTGGACGTCTCAGTGCCGGCTGCATTAAAATGGGAACTGTAATACCTGTGAACACACAAAATACCTCTCATTTCCTGAAAAATGTATTCAGCCTTCACAGCCTGGCTGCAGCAGAAATATGGTCTGAAGTGGGTCACCCACGAACTGCTGGCCCAGTGCTCTGGAGCTGCCAGCAAGCCTGTGCACATCCCACAGCTCAGCATGGTCACAGGATAGCTGCGTCTTTATTCACAGAGGCAGATGAAAGGCATGAGATGACACTAGCTGCCAACAATTCACTCTCTGACAAATGATCTCTCCACCCCTCCACTCCCTCCAAGTGCTAAAAGTCCTGAATCAGGTGTCCTCTGCTTTTGAAACCATAGCTGGAAAGCCAGAGCAGCTACTGGAACACCATGGGCTGCTGTATTTCTGATTTCCAAGCCACAATTTCAATCTTCTTTTGCTCAAAGAGTAAACAAGTGGTGTTTTTAAAAAAAAAAAAAGAAAGAAAGTGGAGCCTGTGACCTGCTCCTTTGGCTTCAGGAGTTTGGAGAACCAGCCCCGTAACTGGGTAGGTGCAGCAGAGCTGCCCACCTGCCCAGCTCCCGCTCCATCTCTCTGCGGGCACCTCCTGATCTTTTTTTAATGGTATTCACAAAGACACTTGAGGTTTGGGAATTCCTTGGTGAGCACGTTGTATGAACGTGTCTCTTCCTGTTGGCTGCCTGTGAGCAGCTGCCTGAAACCACGGCTGAGGTCGGGGAAGATGCTGCTGGGCAAACCCGCTTGGGAAACCCAGCACCAACCTTGCAGGGCCCTGAGGAGCTGAGGATGTGCAGGATTTGGTCTAGTATGCGATGAGCAACTCCCTCAATGCCCTGTGGGTGGGGGAATCCACCCAAATATGTCATGCTCTCAGGACCCAGCGAAGCAACTGGCATTTCTGTCAGCCTTAGATAAGAGGAAGGTCACTGCTACCCCCTGCTCTGCCCGCTGTCTCCTGTGCTGTCACTCCCGGCTCTGGCTCAGCACCACCAGCCCTCGGAAACCTCTCTGAAGTGCGGGGAGAAGAAAGGCATGACTCAGAAACAGCCCAGCAGAAATGTCCACGGGAAGCTGTGCTCTGGTTTTATGACAGAGAGATGAAACAAAAAATCAGAGGAAAAGAGCTGCTCTGGCGAGGCTGGTTGCTGCAGAAGAGAGGGGAGAGTCTCAGCCAGTGGCACATGACGGTGAAATACGGAGGCAGTTCTTGAGCATGCACCTGCCTGACTTTTTCAGCTGCTTGGCAAGATGAGGTGTCAGATGTGGGAGCTACGTGCAAGGCAAAGAAGTGGGGTGGGATGTCACAGCTCCCACCTCCAGCGCTGACGCTCTCTTTGGCGGGGGGTGAAACGGGCTCGCGGCAGCGAGGATGCACTGAAAAGGTCGTTTCTATTGTGGTGGCTGCTGCTATTGCAAAAGATGATGAGCTCCTGACTCCTCCCTCGGGGGTGAGATACAGGCAAGATGACCTCACCATGGAGGGAGAGGAGAGAGAGTAAAAGGTCAGAGAATAAACCAAGCATTAAAATTGCAGGCAAGTCCAGGCCGGTTTCCTTGAAGGACACTAGAGACACTGCTGCTTGACTGAGCACAGCAAACACTCCCAGAGCTGATCTCCTGACAGCAGTAAGATTTTTCAGTATTTCCTTTTGTTTCTGAAGTGGGTTGAAAGCATCTACCTTCTGAAATACTTATCCATTTCTTCCAGTGGAGATTAAAAGGAGTGTGAAATGCAGCTATAACCTGATGGCTCACCCAGCACCTTCAGTACCTTTTAGCAGGGGGAGTTGCAGAGTCACATTTACATCTCCAAGCCCAAGCTCCAGAGGATCAGACACCAGTGATCACAGATGGGCAAAGGGCACTCACTGGTGGAGGTGACAGGCACCTCATGTAACCCACAGCATAACATGAGTACTGGACTCCTCTGGAAGGAAACTTAGCAGAAGTTTTTGAGGACGAGGATGGTGGCATTGAGAGAGCGAGATATCCCCCGCATGGCTCGGAATAGGGAAACAGGCACTCGGTGCCACTGTGCCTTTCCCAGCTGGAGTGGGCCAGGGACAGCCAGGAGGCTCCTTGCCCCACCTCGAGTGCAGCGTTTTGGCTGCATATGGCTCACCCTGGGTGCTGGGTGTGCAGAGCATCACCTACCATTCCTGCTTCTTGCGACATCTAGGTCTGATTCCTTTCTGGATCACATCTGGCAAGATGATCTCCAGAGGTCCCTTCCCACCCCTACCACTCTGTGATTCTGTGAGACAGGAGCTGGCAGTCCTAGAGACACCTTCCCTTCAGCAAGCCTGTCTGCTGCCCTCCTCTGACCTTTTTCTGCTTTGCTCAGCAGCCAGTCTCCCAGGAAAGCCGGACATAATGGAATTGCCTGATTCCTCCAGCTGTTCCCCCATTACCCACCCGCCATGCCAAGGCCGCTGTGTTTCCACCTGCCACTGAGAACACGGAGAGCGCTTAATGGATTAGGGCTGGATAAGCAGTAAAACTGAGCATATGCGAATCCTTCAGCCTCCCCTGTGCCTGCCGTGCTCCGGCTCAGCGGAGGGACTGAGATCTGCCGGGCAAATGTTCCCAGGCCTGAGGCTGCCATGACAGGCATTCCTGGATGGAGCTCAGACTGGAGAGCTTGGCCACATCGAGGGGGACTGGGGAGGGCAAAGGTGATGAGGAGTGATGGACCGAACCCGGGAGCTGCTGCTGTACATTGACTTGTGCTCACTGAGCTGTTTGGGGAGGAGCTGACTGGAGGGCTGGCAAGAGTGGGCCTGTGCTCAAGTCCTGGGCAGTTTTGAGACAGGAGAGCAGTGCTTTCTGGATCAGGCTGTTAGTGACATGTGACAGCCAAGATGTGTCTCAGAGGGGTAGACAGGGGGATGGAGCCAAAGCAGAGGAGAAGCAGCCCTCCTCCCTGCAGACTTTGCCCCCCCAGGGCTCCCCAACCAGCAGATCAACTCCTTCAGTTTTGTATCAGCAGCCACAGAATGGATTGATTTCTCAGTCTTTCAAACTGAGTTCAGGGCAGACACGGGAACATACGCAGAAGTATTAATGTCAGAGATCTTTATTAGAAGCTTCCAGCATATTTTATCTGTTCTCCTCCTCCACAAGACTCCTCTAACTGGATATACAGCTACTATAGTCCATATAGAACCTGTACATCTCTCTTCTTGCTATTTACTGCTATGTATCTCACTGTACAATTGTACAGTGTGCTCTCTTCTCAGCAATAACACAGGGTTTTAAGTACAACCCCCCACATGTTACAATTGCATGACACTCTGCATTACAATGAAAGAGCTAAACCTCTTCTCACTTCTTTCATGTGACAAACATTGTCACAGACTGTTCCTGTAAAGCTCATAGGCAGATCCTCACAGGTATTCTGGGCAGATTTCTCCCAGTTTCTTTGTGGACCTGTTCCCTAAGTGTTTAACAGATCTCACATTTGTGCTGTTATTACACTTGGGAGTGAAGAAAACCCCTCGTGAGTAATGCCCTTGAGTGATCAGGAAGGCACTAGAGACAGGGAAGAACCTGAACCACTTCCTTTTCATTTTTCACCCTGCCTTCCATTCCGTGTCCCCTCTAGCTCTCTCCAGCCCCACAAAGTTACACACTCAGCCACAGAACCTCCTCACTTGACTTCTCCTTCCAGCCAACTCTATGTCTCTAGGATGGGAGGCAGAGGAGGGACTATGTCATATATCTAGACCCTTCATCTGGTGATCAGCAGAACCAAACATGTCCATGTACTTTTTCCTCCTCTCCAACATGTTCCTGTCCTTGTCAGGGCTCTTTCCTGAGGCTTCCCTGAGCTCAAACCCTTTCCCTGCTGCCCCTGCAGCCCCTTTCCCTCCTGTACAGCCTCTTGCAGGGCTTTTTCCCCTGGCTCTGGCTGCGTGGCACCTGCCTGTCCCCTGCCTATGAGAGCGAGACGTGTCCTTGCAGTGGGTGCTCCTCACCCACGGGGACAGACATGGGACAGACACCACACCAGTGGCTCTGGGCAGCCCCATGCAAGAGAAACCCTATCTCAGCCTCCTGAATCCTTAGGCCGAGCTGTGACTTCTTGGAGTGAAATCCAAGAGGATGAGTCCTCCTGCAGTGAGCCAAACCGGTCATGGGAGACCTGGGCCTTGCCAAGCAAGTGGCCCCTCCATCTCCCTTTAGCTACTGCCCAGCTAGCCAGACACAGTCAGCACATGCTTAGCAAAGCACCTTGTTTGGACAGAGCCAGCTCTTCCCCAAAGCTCTCTCCTCTCTTTCTTCACAGATAACCCAGCTCTTTCATAGGAAGGAAGCACTTTCCTGGTTTCTTTTGCTCTCTCCTCCCTCCACCACCTCAGTGCCACGAGGTGATTCCAGCAGGGAGGAGGGACAAGCAGCGCCCTGGAACTGACACTGTGACTATTCCTAGGAGGTATGCAAGAAGTGTGCAAAGAAAGAACAGAGCCAGCCCATGCTGGGCTCCTCTTCTGTCCAGTACAGGTACAAACTGCCTACCATATTGTAAATGACTGTCACTGGAAGGATCCTGCTTCCTGTGGCATCCTGTCCCATTTAGGGATGCATCCAGAGAAGTCTTGGTGTTGGGATCCAGACTCCTCACACGGCCCAAGAACAAAGTCCCCAGCTTCTGTCTCCACTGTCCTTGCCTGTCCTTGGGAAGCATCTCTGGTGTGTGCTGAGGTTAGGTCCGGGGCTGTCCTTCTCTGACCTGCCGTCGGAAGTAGCGGATGGCAGAAAGTGTGCCAAAACTTGCCAGGAACACTGGAAAAGAGCCCAACACATTTCCAGAGTCAGACTGGGTGCTTTTTACAAACCTGAAGGTCTTTTTCTGCACTTGAAGATCACAAACTAGTTGGCTCACTCTGGTCCATGGGACCTAGGGGGGTTGCTCCCTTCCCCTTCTCTGGCCCTTCCTGCCTTTGCTCATTCCCACCATATTGTGCTTGTTCCCAGTGCATTCAGTCCTGAGCTGACATAAATTACTTATTGGAGCCTGGGACATAGACAGGGAAATTCAACTTGTTAGAACCTAAAATGCCAGAAGAGAATTGCTAGTCCAGGATGTCAAACTGCCTCTCGCCTCCCCTCTTCACCGGGGTGCTCACTGCACACTGGGTTATGCAATCCCGAGGGCACGAGGCCCGTATCCTGAGTTTCTCACCCTCCCCGAGGCCACGTCCACCATCTAATACTAAGAAGGCAAAGAGAAGCAGGCCAAAAGCTCCTTGTGATGATTGCACCGAACAACTTTAGCTAATGAGCTATTCTCAGTGCGGGGTGTCAGCTTCCTGTGTGACCTTAGTGGGGAACATTCCTTCCTGGGACAAGCAGCAGGAAGCCCTGGCTCCGCCGTCTTGCCCCATGGCAGGGGGTCTTTGGTGCCCACAGGCTGGACCAGCCAGGGCAGGGCTGCTGCACTCACTGTCCTGCATCCTGGTCATCCAGTGACCTGCACCCCTTGGGTCAGAGCTCAGCTACTTCGTGTTCTCCCAGCTTGCTCTCTCCCCACCAGTTAAGTCGGATGCTGTGGTTGGAAAGGAGAGGAACTGACTGAGTTCTGTTTACTTGCAGGACTCAGCACAGTAGGATAATACTTCAGCTAAGCTGCATTTAGAAAAAAGATTATACCTTTCCAGCACATTAGAAAAATACATGTGTTTGTTCCAGCTGAGATGAAGGAGTGTGGGGGGTTGGACTAGATGACCTTTAAAAGTCCCTCCCAATCCAAAGCATTCTGATTCTATGAGTATAAATCTGCATACTTGAGGTCCTGATCCAGCTTCTAGACAGCAGGGATCCTAATGAAGCCTCTTTTGTCCTGACACACTGGAACTGCTCCCTGTCAGAGAGTGGGTAGAGTGGGGCTAAATCCAGGAAAACAGACTTGTCCTACAGCTCCGTTCATGTCATCAATGACTTTGCGTGGGGAAAGGACATTGTGAGTAGGAATCAGGACCGTCGTTTCGACAGGAGAGAGAAGGTATTAGAAGGTAACAGGACACTTTGGAAAAGCAGGAAAATGACTGCATTTTCCCACAGGCACTGTTAGGTGTGAGAGCATCCCTGCCTTTCCCCCCACCACATCTTCCAGAAGCTCTTTCCCACCCCTCTCCCACCAGGCTGGGCATTGTACGTACTGGTCTTCCAGGCATCTGGAGCCTGCAGGTCAGAGGTCTTCACTGCCCAGGAGGCAAAGGCACAGAAGACAAGACACATGTCTTTGTGGGTCAGTGCCAATGGACTCTCAGGCCCCCCTGCAAGAAGAAGAGCACAAGGCCTGGGGTTTTACAGCACCTCCTCTGCCACAGCAGACCCCATTCCCTCTGGGATGGTGAGTCCCTTTCAATCCAAGAAAAATACATCTTCGTCACACATTTTTCCTTCCCAGAAGATTTTTTTTTTTCATCATTGGTCACCAAACGTGTTTATTTAGGATTCAGCTATGTTTCCTAAGGAGAGGGGCACATTTTTCACCCCCCTCATGTTTACACTTTGTTAAGAGCCTGAGGCAAATATTTGTTAATGTTGCCCAAGGGCCTGGGAGGCACAAGCAGTGGAGGTGACACCTCCAGGTCCTCTGTCTCACCACCTCCTTGTATAACATCCCAGCACAGCCCTGTGTGGTGGCTGAAAGCGGGTCTGGGGAGGATTTATCAGTTCCTGGGGTGGCTGATGATGCACTGGGGCTGAAGGAAGGTACCTTTGGGCAAGGTCCTTCCTGCAAGACGATGCCCCAAGATGCATGCAGCTCCAGGACAACGTGCCCTGGAAAACCACCATGGCTCAGCATCTCTCTACAGATCCCACCTCACTCCTGCCACTTGCTAGGTCCAGGGAGGGAGACAACCCTGAGTGCTCTGCATCTTCTCTGCTGGAGTTCCCATCTGGCACAATGTGAAGACGTGTTGCAAGAGTAGGTTATTTTTGCTCTGATGTTTATTTGATCAGGCTTTTAATTAAAGCTGGCTTATTAATTAGCTACGACCATGGCAAAGGGGTTTTTCTCTGTGCAAACAGACTGGAAGTTCTATTTTGAGGCACCCTTTGGGATGATTCATTCATTGTTTGGTTTTAATATTAACTATGAGGCACTGTGGCTGTAAGCATCGTATAAGCTTTAAGATAAATATGCTGCCTGTCCCAGTGGGCCAGACTTGCTCTCCCTTTCTTCCTGTTTCTCTCCAGTAATTCTCTCTCTCAATGTTCAGGTAACCTCTGAGGTCTCTGGAAGGGGTTTTTCGAATTAGTGTGTGTTTTTAAGTCCTTCACCTCTTCCAGCTGGTAGCCTTGGACATGGTCCCCTCTGTGCACACCTTTTCCCCCACCCATATCAGATCGATTACCAGCCCAGCCTTAACAGGACAGCAGCTCAGTGGCCATTGCCTTATCTCAGAGGCAGGAGTTCTTTGGCTGCTCAGCCTCCTGTTCCCTCAACCAGAAACACAGGTATGTGATTCTGCAGACAATTGGGTGGCAACTGGGGTGGGGGATTGCTATCTCTACCAGACCCTGCCGTGTTGAATGCTGCTATCTGCTTTGCTGGGTTTCCCTTGGCCAGAGTGTAAAAGAATAGGTTAGATCCACAGCAAGTTCTGTCGATCCAGGGGATAACTGAATCAGCTAGGACAGGGACTTCAGCCTGTGGCACACATGCTGTTCTGACCACCTCTGCCCCAGGACTGGAGTTGGCAGGGAGCACAGCATGTTATGCAGAGAATATACCCGGGTTCCCTGTCCCTGGCGCCCGCAACACTGGGAGCCAGCCTGTGGGGCCTGGCCAGCAGCTCTTGCTTGGCATAAGGACAGTGTCAACATCTGAAGAGAGAGCCAACAGCATGCCATGGTGGTGGCTTTAGCCATCCATCCCCTGCTAAAGCCCAGGACTGCCATGTAGCAAGGTTAACATGCCAGGAGGGTGATTTCAGACCAGTTACTCTTTGCAGAGCCCACTAAGATGCTCCCATCTGTAGGTGGCCTTCATGCTGCCACATCTGTCATGGAGATGGCTGCAGCAGAGCCACAGCTGGCTGCCAGGCTGCCCGAGGGGCAGTGGGACCAGGGGAGACCACACTAAAGACACAACTCTATGCACAGCAGTGACCCAGGAGCTAACAGGGCTTTACCTCTCAGTGCAAGGGCCATGTCCAAACCTTCTGTCTGTGTCTGGCCGCTTCCCAGCGGAGGCAGCGGGACGAGAGAGAGCTTGTCTCCAGATCCTCTCCGCACGAGAGTCTGGGGGGCTGGGTCTTGGCTTCTGACGAGATGCCTTTGCAGGAGGGACTTCAAAGCCCCCACAGCTTTCTTCACCTCAGAGGCTGGAGCGATTGAGAAAATCCCTCTCCAGCCTGCCCTGGTCCCAGGCCTGTCATGAAAGAAGTGTTCATACACCTCAGGGACTGAGATAACCAGGGAGTCTTTGACTAGAGATGTGTCAGGATCCTCATTTTGCAGCTGAGTGTGGTCCAAGCTGCTGAACTTCTTTCTCTTCCTGTCTTTGCCCTTGAATTTTTTCCTGTTTCCTTCTGGTTCGTTGAAAAAATATTCATACAGTTCAGGCAAGGATATTTCCCTTTCTAAGGGTGTTTTCTCCCCTTCCATTGAGTTCTCCATTCCTTCTTCTTCCCCTTGGGAGTCACAGAAAAAATAGTCGTACATCTCGGGCCA
Organism: Todiramphus chloris collaris; assembly: GCA_025345505.1. NCBI lineage: Eukaryota > Metazoa > Chordata > Aves > Coraciiformes > Alcedinidae > Todiramphus > Todiramphus chloris. Next base: position 2,623,071 of record JANVCC010000174.1, read on the forward strand.
AGTCACATCCAGGGTGTCTGCCCTTGCAGAGGACTCAGCTGCAAAGCAAGGAGGGTCCAGCTCCCTGGGGATCTCAGCTGCAGACTCCCCACAAGCAACCTCAGCAGCATCCTCTCCAGAAGCCACCATGCTCTTGGGATGGAGAGGCTTCTGTGGTGCTTCCTGGCGTGACTCTCCCAGAGGAGCTGTGGCTGGGCTGGCAGGAATCACCGGCACGTTGTCATGTATGCCCAAACCACCAGCCTGCCCTGGCTTTGAATGTTTGGTGTCCTTCACCTTCCCCACAGGCTGTGGTCCCAGCTCCTTCACCCTCTGCTTTGGGGGAGTGCTCAAGGCTGGATCATTCTCATCCGTGCCAGGACTGGGCACTGGCTGTTTGCTCTCCCTGGCCTCCTCGCTCCCCAGCTTCACCAGAGCTGGCTTGGCTGCCTTCTCCTTCCCTTTGCTCTTCCGTGAGGACAGTGGTGAGCTTAAAGGTGTCTTCATGGTCACACCAGCGCCCTGTGCCACAGCGCCTGCAGGCTCCCTGTCCCCTTGGGCTGCCTCGGCGGCACCGGCTCCACGTTGCTTGCGGTTCTTTCTCGTCTGCCCTGGCACTTTGGGCCTCACCACGTCTGGGGAACCAGCCGGAGAGCTCGGCTCAGTGCCCGCTCTCTCTCCAGTTCCCGTTCTCTCCCTGTTCGCCGCCTCCTGCTCCGGGGAGTTGTGTGCTTTGGGCGCAGTCTCCACACCTGGGCTCAGGGGGTGGTCATGTGGGGGTCCCCGCAGCCCAGGCTCCAAGCGGGAAGGATTTTTCCTTGCTGAGCCCTTTGGGGAGGCAGTCAGTGCCGGCGAGCTGCCCTGCATGGCAGCCCCGGGCTGTGCCACCACCGGAGTGTCACGGGGCTGTTCAGGGGTGCTTGTCCCAGGTGGGTGGCTGGGATGCTCCATGGCCTGCCTGCCGCTGGCTGCTCCTTTCTCCAACGCCGGCTGCAGTGCTGCTGCTTCACATGCTGTGTCCTGCCCAGGGCTGCTCTCGGCTGTGCCGCCAGCCGGGCTGGCAAGAGAGGCTGCGGGGGGGCAGGGGGGCTGCCTCCCCTGCACGCTGGGCATTGGAGCGAGCAAAGGGCAGTCGGGCTTGTCGCTGTCGCACAGAAACCTGCTGACCGAGCCCAGGTCCGCTTCGTCCTCGCTGCCCGAGAGAAGCTCCGGCAGGGAGAGGTGCCCGCCGGCCGGCCAGTGCAGGGAGGTGTCTCTGGGCACCCCACGTGGGGCAGAGCTTCCCGTGCCAGCCCCTGGCCTGCTGCCCACCCCGGCTGCGATCTGCCCGTTTGTGCTGGCGCGGCAGTCCCTCCCCGGCACGCCGTCCCCTTGTTCAATGTCACTGAGACACTGCTCCTCGGCCGTGGCCAGGGCGGCCGGCGCTAAGTTGCATTCCTCCGATGCCAAGAAGAACTCGGCCCAGTCCCTGTCGTTCAGTTGGATGCTGTACTCAAAGTCATCCATGCCTGCAGCAGCAAAGCAAGGGGAGGGGGATGGAGAGATCAGGGCATAAGGAGGGGGCACCGGCATCAGCAGATGCAGACGAAGTGTGTGCCCCTAACCCTTTCTCCCCAGGTTTCTGCCCTGCTTCCCTGCCATCCACATTCACTCCTCCTCACTGGTTTCCAGATGAAATCAGTGGGAGGCAAGAGCAGCTCCTGGCAGGAGCTCCTGGCTGTGCTGGACCGTAACCCAGCCAGCAGAGAGAGGGACCAACACTACCCCCCTCAGGTTCCTTCTGCCTCTGCTCCCCGAGCGCAGCAACACAGAGGGTTTGGGATTACTCTCCATAGCAGCATCTCACCTCACATACCCCTCTCCTACTCCCTTTTGCCTACAGCCCATTTTAAAAAGTAAAAAATTTATGCTCTTGAGCTTTCCTGCTGCCAGGGCATCATGCATGAAGGCAGCGTGAAGCACAGTCTGAACAAGGACCTTTCAGCGAGTCACGGCAGCCCACTCCCTACCCATGGCTCTGGGGAGGGAGATGCAACAGAGCTCAAAACCAGCATGGGGGAGAAGAAGCAGAGACCACCAAGCTGCATCCTACCTGTGCCACAACCTAAGGTGGTGATGGAGCCATTCAAAGAGCCACGCAGGAAAATCCTCCCAGCACAACATGATGCTGTACCCTTGACGGGGGCAGAGAGCTCGGCTCCAGCACAGATCCATTCAGAGGTTAAAAATAGACACCACCCCCCCCTCCCTCCCCAGGGTGTCACTTGAGATCCGAGTGTGATGGGTTCAGAGAGGGCAGGCCCATATATAGAAGCTGGCGGGGAAGATGTGAGGGTGCCAGCCAATGCGTTTCTGTACCACAGCCTCTGGGGTCTCTGGGGCCACTCCTGATGCTCACTGCTCGCTTCTGCCCTCTGCCTGAAGTTGTTCCATGGCGTGGCCTGCAGAACAGGGGCCCAGGCCACAGGACTCACAGCCTTTAGCACAAGAGCATGGCTTCTGGATGGCAATGACTTCTTTTTTTCAACATGCCCACCTCTTTGCCTCAGTCTGCAGGTTCCCCCTTTCTAGGGTGACAGAAACATGCCTCAGGGGCATCACTCGCCTTTTTGATAGCCCCCTGGGGAACCTATGGAGGCCTACAGCAGGTTTACATCAAAAGACCACAGCCAGCTTCACAGTCTTGTGACAAACCTTGCACGGTACATGGCAGCCATCCCACACCGCCCAGGAGCATCTGGTGTGGGTGGCAGAGAGAGACCTGTGTTGGAGACTCAGGGTGAGCCTGGCATGAGGGAGTTAGAGGGGAAGCGACTGGCCAAGCGTGGCCTGGCAGGTCAGCAACCAGAGCCAGAAATAGCCCTCAGCTCCTGTGAGTCCTGGCGCTTGCCTCCCACTGCACACGCTCGCCTGTCCCGGAGGCTAGAAATAGATGCCCTGAAGTAGCTGCCTGCAGCACAGTGTCTGCGACCATGAGTGCCAGCCCAGCTCCAGGCCCTACTGCCCCAAGGGTCTGTCCTGAGGCTCCAGCCACCCCTTTGGTCACCAGACTGAGGTAGACCCCCAAAATGGAGATGGCCACTTGTGTAGATGCTGCAGGAGACGAGAGGGACCCACAAGCTCTGCGTCCACCTCGGGGGTCCTCGGCAGGGCTGGGCTGCCAGCCATGCCATGCTACATGCTCCAGAGAGACGGGGACCAGCACCCAGCTCCTGCCCCAGAGGCTGGAGGGCAGCCGGGCCCACTGCCCTGGCAGCACCCACCATCCTGCAGGAAGGAAGCTCCCCGTCCTGGCTGCCTTCACGCACTGCAGTGCCAGGGAGCGAGCCAGAAGCGTGCAGCCCACCTGCAGCTGGAGCTGGAGCACGCTGCCCCACGCCGCCGGGTAAATATTGACCAGGACACGCTTCCTTTCTGACTGCAGGCTGACGCACGCAGGGAGCTTGTTGAGCCGAGAAAATATGGAAGGAAAGAGGTCTGCTATCTTCCCATCCTATCTCCTTTCTGATCTGGATACACCCTTCTCCCTCTCCCCCTCACACAGGCTCGCAGACACAGAAGGGAAACCAACTGGCTTCCTTTTCTTGGCTGCTGTGGACTTCCTTCCCTTTGAGTCCAGCAGCCACGGTTAGTCAGAGAAACCTTTAAACTCTGCCTTGCAAACCGCAGCAGAGAACATAAAAGAGACAGAGGCAGCGAGACGGAACTGGAAGCCAGCAGCGGGCTGGCGGCTCACGTTATCAGTGTCACATTTAAAACCAGCGCTGGGGCAGCCACACACCAAACCCAACAGGAACTGCACACACCCCACCACACGTTCCACCCCGGGCCTCAGAGACACAAACAAGTCTCAGGGAAGGAGACATCCACGTATTTATTTAGCTGTCCAGGGTAAAGCCCACACACTGTCCTTGGGGAAATTAGGCATCTGCAAGCGCTTCCCAGCCTTCCTCTGGGGGGGCCGTAAAAGCACAGCGTGGACTCCCAAGGGCAAGGGATGCTGCCCCCAGCCACGCGGGCTGCGGAAGGGACATTACGCTGTCTGCGAAGGACACGGAGCAGTCGCAGCCCCGGCAGACCGTCTCCGATTTCCTTCTGGCGTGTGGTGCGTGACCCTCTGCCTCTCTGGGATACCTGGCTTCTGCTTTCCAGAGGGGCTGATGCCAGATGCTGGGATGCCACAGGGCTGCTCCAGCACCTCCGCACCAACGTGACCAGCGGATGCCACCTGCTGAGCCACGGGCAGGCGGGCACAGGCCTCCCCACCACCCCCAGCACCTCCAGTATTGATGCTTTGGCATTAAGGACGTTATATAAATAACTAATGTCAATGTGTAATTAGAGAAGGGCCTGAAATAAGCAGCAGATGAGGCCCCTCTCTGGCTGATGGCGTAGGATACAGTGTGGGAGAAAGAGCCAGAATCAAGGGAATGGAAAAGGGAGCTAGGCAAGAAAACCAGCAGTGCCATGGAGGGGCACTGCCTTTGGCATAAAGGCCCCTTCTGTGGCTTCGTTAGTCCCAGTGCAAAGGCACGTCAGCAGACTGGAAAGGGGGAAAGGAGCAATCAGAGCTATATAGAATAAGATTTTAAGATAAGCAATTTCCTATCCAAGAAACTCCATTTGGGAAAATTCTACCTTTATAGAGATTTTAAAATCATCACTAAAAACATCACGAGTGTGGGGGTTTTGGCTGAATTCATTGCTGAGACAACACAGACAAGGCAGAGAAATGTGGGTTTGATTACAAACACCTCCTCCCTGTCCTGATCTAGACCCATCACATGCTGTGTGTTAGGGGAGAAAGAGAGTGATGAGTTCGCAGTAAAAGCAATGAAAAAAAAAAAAAAAAAAAGAAAACCCATAATTGGAAGAAAAATATGTCCACAGCTTCAGGGTCAAGTCTACATTGGCTCTTGCTGCTTCCCACTGCCTGGGAGAGACAGCTCTATTTGTGAGCATTTTCTCATGCCACCTTCTGCTTTGGCTTGATCATCATCCTTCAGCCTCATTCACTGATACTGCATGGCCTTGTCTGGCTGATCTCTGGACTCTGGTCTTCTGCTCTCACAGCACCAGCCTTTCCATCTTGTGATATTCCCCCAATCTAATGAATTTCTTCCCTTTCATAAATTCCTGTGAGGTCCAGCTGCCATACAGATAGCTCAACCCTTCGTGTCCAGGAGTAGGGAATGTTGGTCTGCTCAGGTACAGCTTCGACCTTGCACCTCTAACAACCACAAGACCCTTATGATAGGGAGATGAAAACAGGGAATTTAGATCTAGTCCAGAGAAAGCCTGTAAGTAACAGTTATTCCATGCTTAGGAAGGGGTTAAGTCTCCATTGAAACTCAGAGTGCAGTGAAGCTGTAACCACCAGTCTGGTTTTGCTGGTTTGGGGGCAGGTGGGTGGCTGGGAATTATCACCCCCAAACCATAAGAGATCTGCGTTGTTTTTGCCTAAACCCTTTAACTGTTTTGGTTTGTTTATTTAGTTGGGTTTGGGGTTTTTTTTTGCCTGAAACTCACTCCCCAGGCTCTCTTAAAATTCAGGCCCATGCTTCCCGAGCAGCCAGCAGCGGGCTCGCTCAAAGGTCAGCCTTCGCTGACTTGAAACAGAGCCCGCACTTGCCTGAAACTCTGCCAAGCTCTTCCAAAAGCCTTGTATCCTGGCCTGAGTTTCGGGTTGCTAATCCAAGTCCCACTGGGTTTCAGGTTTCTGTGCAAGTTTTGGCTATGCTGTACACAAGAATAGCCTCAGGCCACATCCACTCTGCTGGCTGGACCCTTCCTGCCGGGGCAGGGGTGGCAGCTGGCAGCCACCTCTGATGCCAAGAAAGAGGAGGCAGGGCAAAGAGGGCACACAGCTGCCTCAGAGGCACAGGACACAGATGGGACCAATATCATAGAATCATTTTGGTTGGAAGAGACCTTGAAGATCATCAAGTCCAACTTCTAACTCAGCACTGCCAGGGCATCACAAAACCATATCCCTCAGCATCACATCCACACAGCTTTGAAACTCCTCCAGAGATCACGGGGACTCCACCACTGCCCTGGGCAGCCTGGGCCAGCCCTTGACAACCCCTGTGGGGAAGATATTTTTCCTCAGGTCCAACCTAAACCTCCCCTGGTCCAACTTGAGTCTATTTCCTCTTGTCCTGTCACTTGTTCCTTGGAAGAACAGATCAATTCCCACCCGGCTCCAAGTTCCTTTCAGGGAGTTGTTGAGAGCTAGAAGGTCTCCCCTGAGCTTCCTTTCCTCGAGGCTGAACAACCCCAGTTCCCTCAGCCATTCCTCACAAGACCTGTGTTCTAGATCCCTCACCCATATCCATCACTCTGGACTCACCATCCCTGAGGGCTAAGTTCTGCAACTCCCCAGCTTTGCTTTTCTCCAGGTGCTGCCAGCCAGAACAGCCAAGGAGCTGTGGGGCCACCATCCCCTGCCCCAGTGCAGTGCACAGACAGAGAACCCACCAGGACAAGCTCCAGCTCTATGAAACACAGGAGCTGTTGCTCGCTGTCGGAGGCCAGGTAAGCCCTGAACTGGCACGAAGCTTAGCAGTGCAGAGTTAGCCCACTGCTCTGTTTTGATCTGAGGTGCAGCACAGGGCTACCAGACTGGTGCATGGTATGTTGTGGCTGCAGTGCTTCTGGCTTGGGACCAACCCCTGTAAGGCCAGGTGACTGCTGTCATGTCACAACCGTCTCGCTTTTCACGTTGCTCACTGGTGTGAGACAAACCACGCATGCCAGGCTCTCTGCAAGTCATACCCAGGCAGACAGAGCTATTCTACTTTTTTTACAACTCTTGAAAAGAGGCTTCTGGGCTGAAGTTCCAGCTCACAGGAGTCAAGAGTTTCACTGCTGAATCCAAGATCAGTATTGTACCTGTGAAACTCATTTTTCCTGCCATTTCCACTAGATGTCACTTACAGCCAGAAAGTTAGCAGTTTCCCTCGGTTTTTAACCTCCTTCTGACGCACAGGTCTATGTTAATCCTAAAAAGGGGTCTTAGGTGTCCAGGACTTTAGGACTGCAATGGTATCAGAGCAGCCAGGATTGGAGGCTGTAGGGCAGGGCTGTAAGGGAAGCTAACACCTCCTGAGCATCCCGTCCAGCTGGTGTGGTGCCTCTAGGGGAAAGGAAAAAGCCACGTTCCACAAGGCTGGAAGAGCAGGGTCTTGGCTAACCCTGACTTGTGCGCGTTGGGAGTCTCTACAGCGGCGCCTGTCCTGCTTCGTGCTGCAACATTAGATGTTCAGTGATCCAGGCAGGTAGGTCACCAGCTGCCACGTGTGGGTGTCCAGACCTCAGAGCCAGCAGGCAGCTCTGTCTGCACACTCACCAACCCATCCTAAGCACTCTGGGATAAGGCCTGTCCTGCCTTTGCACGTTGTTGGCCTTGGGTGGGGCTCAGAGGTGCTGCTGCAATGCAAGGCAGCAATACCAGTACTCTCCTGACCCTGGGGTCACAGCATGGCCCCGGGCCAGGGCCGCTCCAAGCCTTCCAACCGTTGGCATCTCCATCCTAGTGCCAAAGCAGCTGCCTCCCTCATCCCACGAGGATGGCACCACAGCCAAGTTCTGTCTCAGACCTTTCCTTCAGGGCTCTTCTTCCTATGCAGAACAGAGGGCTACGGGCAGCCCAGGGCACTGCTGAGCCACTCCTTACACCTTCTCCACCCACTGCTCACGCTGCCCCAGCCTGCTCCACATCTGCTCCCTCCAGTTCTGGGGAGCACTGAAAGGAGTGAGGGCTGCTGGAGGTCAGCATGGGAATGAGGGAGATTGCACCTCTTATTTCTGGGATCAGGTTCTCTGCAAGACAGATGCCATTCTATCGGCTACTTACAGCTTGCTGCTAAAGGTTTAACCAGATATTTTATACATGCTTAGCTAAAAAAAAAAAAGGCATTTTGGGCAATCCCAGTGAGGGATGTGGAGGTCCTCAGACCCATGTGGTAAAGGCATAAAGCAAAACTCATGGGAGCATGAGCTGGTGTGTTGGACCACCTCTTTGGTGTTCTTTTTCTCCCCTACCCAGTTTGTGATGTGAGGCAGAGTCTGCTTTGGGCCGGAACAGTGGAGGGGAAGGCAGTGCTGGTCAGCACACTGACCCTGGCTCTTGGAGCAAGAGCAAACTTTGGGATGAGGCATGGAAAGAGAGAAGGACCTGAGACTTCCTCACAGAAGAACTTGGTGAAGCTCTCCCCTCCCTATTCTGGCTGTGGGCCTGGAAAGGGCAACGGTAGCTGGACCTGCAGCCACAGCTCCGTTTTCTGTCCAAGCTGCTGATTAATTACGTTTTGGGTTGAAAGGGCCTCCCCTCCCACCCCAGCCCCAAAGGCAAGCTGTTCCACATCTGCAGGATTCTGTCAGTCCTCAAGGTCCTGAGTTCCTCACCCCTGCACTGCCCACCCCCTTCCAAACAGATCCTATTCCCAGCTGAGCAGGGCATCGCGGTTGTGTTATTCTAACTCCCAGCATATCGGCCACTCCACTGATCTCAGCCCACCCACTGTCAGCAGCTTCAAAGCGCAAAGGAGAGGTCAGGTTGCAAGCACAACAGACACCGGTAGCTCTGCGCACACGGCTGCTCTGCTCCACTCACCCTCTCTCCGGAGGACCGGATTGTCCCGGAGCAAAGGCTCCAGCTCCAAAGGCTCCAGCTCCGGGGGAGGCTGCCTTGTGCAGCACTCCAGTCTGGCTTGAATTAAATCAGCCTTGGAGAGCCGATGACAATTAACCCTCTGAAGGCCGAGGCTGTAAAATGGGAATCCCCAAATACTTTGTTTGTTATGAAGAGTTTCGAAGCACCCCCAGACCTGCTGACACAGCTCGCAGAGCCAGGGATGTGCCGGCTGTCGTGGAGCGCGCGGGGCCAACCAGCAGCATTGCCGAGCATCACTCAGTGCAGACTGGTCCCCAGAGGCTGAGGAGTCCAAAATGCCACTGTCAACAAAGCTAAAGCTCTCTGCAGATTGAAGGCTCCCAAAGACCTGACTCCATCATCCACCTGATTTTGAGATATGCTGGCTTTGGTCACCTGTGAATCAAAAGCCCCAGATCCCCTGAGCAGCTCTTTCCAGGGAATTCATTTGTTTCCACATCTAAATACAAAAGCCCCACGGCCAGGAGAATAACAACCAGTTGTCCTTATCTCCTCAGGTTTAAGGTTATTACAGGGGGTTCTGAGACAAAATTAGGATTAGATCTGAGTCAGTACCACAACAACAGTTCTTGATTTTCTGTTTGAGTGCCTGAGGCAGCATGTGTGCTCCCAGCAGCCAGGTAAAGCAGCAAGTGTAAACCCTGAGTGGGGACAAAGGACCTTACTTACACCCCAGTAACACCCAGAGCCCCTACCTACCTGCGAGGGGGGCTGATTCTGCTGTGAAAGGGAGAAGAGCTGTACAGAACGTGCAGAAACTGGTCAAACGAGGTGACAGGAGATGCAGAAGTGCAGTGCTGGGACATGATGTTCCAGTGATCGCTGGTGTCCCAGTTTTGGTGGCAAAATGAGAAACCAGAGCCTGGCTGGCTCCAGGGCCTTCACATGCCCTGATCTTAGCTCTAAGATGCCTTTGTAGTCCTGTGGTCAGGGAACAGAAACATCTGGGCATGATTCCTCTGCCCTATCTGCAGTGATGAAGGACAGAGAGTTATTTGGGACCATTTAACTATGCTGTGCACATCAAGTGCACATATCCAGACACAGTACCACCTTAGGGAGAGGACACATCTTCCTGTGACTCTCACCTTCACTTGCTCCCTGCTTGTAACTGTTCAAACACAAGTCAGGTCAGTGCCGGACACCCTAACATGTTCTTACTCAGGTCTGGGAGCTCCTCCACACATATGCAGCTTGAGCTGGATGAGTGTACTGCCTTCATCAGAGCATTCCCTACAGCAGGCTTCTCTGCCTTAGCTCCTGCACTCATCTCCAGTTGCACCAACACACAGACCACCACCCCGAAGCACACGCAAACCGCACGCAGTTTGCTGGCTCTGGATCAATCTGCCTCTGAGGAGAACCAAACAAACCTACCTCCCTCTGTCAGGCTATTGTTTTTTGAGGAAATGTCATTGTTACAGTCTTTGAAGTAGTGCTTCTGCAAAACCCTTCCACAGCAGAAATTTCTTCGCATCTTCCTGTCTCCTCACACCACATCTGGGAATCCTGTTTTAAGTGCACATTTTTTCCTCCCCATCTTACTGACAGTAAGATATTTCTTCCCCTTATTCCCTGTGAGTGGGGTGGATGTGTAGCTTGCATTTGTGTTTGCATACCAGTTATTTGGGTTCTGACTGGGGACTGGGTGTTTCTGAGCTGTTGAGTAGTTTTGCACGCTGCAAGATTTCTTGCGCTTCTTTGCAAAGGTAGCATACCCTGGCCTGGGGTGATAAGGAAGACCATGCTTTTCAGCTCCAGTCAGACTTTTTACTGGTAAAGGCACAGTAGATGAGAAAGTTTGGGGTATCTTTTAGGTCACCCCAGCCTTTTTGTGTGACCTTGCTTGGGGCTCACTCTCTCTACTTATGTTTCAGCACCCTGGCTGTAAAACAAGGATGCAATAGCTCCTTGGCCCGTTCAGCACATCAGCACTGGCACCCTTTCCCCTTCTGCACCGTGCCAAGCACAACAAAGTGCCACTCTGGACTAGAGCCTCCAGACGCTGCTGTAATAACAGTGCTAATAATAATGACAGCCCAGATGCACAGCACTAATGGAAATCTCTGTGCTACCTGGGGCTGCCAGTGACTAATCTCTGGCCATTGACTTAGCAGCTGAGGCCAAGCAGAAGAGACAATAACAACTGCAAAGAGAGGAGCAAGCACCAGAATTACAGCTGGAGTGAGATGAAAGGTTTGGGAGGAACATGGTCTGTCCCTTCTCTTTTGCGTAGGACCCCTCTTTGCTTTGATAGCCAAGGCGATTGTAGAAAAACATCGCATTTCACCCTTGCATCTCCCCCATCTGCAGCTAGTCCTGTCCACGGCTCTGCCCTGAAAGCAGCAGCCCCACCACCACAGCTCTGAGGCCTCTGGATGCCTACAGCCACCTCCAGCCACCTCCAGCCACCTCCGAGCCCTTTCCCCAGAGATAAGCAAAGAGCTGCTCTTCCTCTCTCCTTTGCAAGTGAAAGGAGGGACCAGGCCCATCGCTGTCAGTGCCACCCAGCCCCATTTCCCCCATCAGTGCAGGGCAGCCGGGGGTAATTGCCCAGGCAGCAGCCGGGAGCTGAGGGCAGGCGAGGGGCTGGTGAAAACAGAGGCTGAAACAAGTCAGGCAGCAGCTGACTGTTCGTGCACCTTTTTATTTCTCCCCTGGGGGATAGAGGCTTAGAAAACCCCGGCATGGGACTCAGGGCTCCCCTGTTCTGGCATCTTAACAAGAAGCAGCTGCTTGAGGCGGAGCGAGGAATCGAACAAGGAAAAGGCCCCGCTGCATTAATTAAAGGTCATGGGGCCATTCCAGAGGCTTCCCAATTACATCTAGAAGAGTGTCGCTAATGTGAGATAATGATGTCATACAGCCACTAATGAGGCAGGTTATCCAAACCCCAGGCCCCCACGGCCCCCCTCCCCACAAGGATGTGCTATCACCAGCAGAGGAGCTGGAGGGAAAATGGCGGCTCTTCCCCCTCAGGCTCCCGTTAACAACACAGCCTGGCCAGATAATGGAGCTGGGGGAGGCAGGAGGAGAGGCCAAAGCCGTCTTTGAGGGCTTTTGTGCCGAGGAGAGTCCCAGCAAGGCCGCGTCTCCTCTTGCACAGTGAATTGCTCCTCAGAAGCAATGTCAACAGGACATTGTTCAGCACTGACCCCTCTCACTTCTCGCTCCGTCCAAACCCGGGCCCCATTAGCCTTCCTTAATTAAACACAATTTGGAGCTGAAAATCTGCTGCCCAGTATGGAGGGCTCCAGACCCTCAGCTGGGGGATCTTCAGCAAGCAGGGTGGATTGGGCCTCGCTGGGGACAAAGGCCACTGCTCAGCACTGGCCAGGCCATGATGGCTCCTCCATGCCGGGAGGCCGAGCACCTCTCAGGCTCTGCCCGGGAAGGGGACACAGTGTCCCGATGGGACAGTCCCCTCTGGGAAGCAGCCATTGCTCAGGCCATCTCCTGCCCTCAGGCCTGAGCTCCTGGGGCCTGCACTCCCAAGGGCTGCAATGGCTGGTAAAACTTTGACTAAAGCAGCCGCACGGGGGTCTTGGGTCAATATTGGTTTTGGGGACAGATGGAAAAAAAAAAAAAAATGTTGAAATGTTCAGTTCCATCCGCCCTCCGCTGTGCTGCTTGTCCCTGGCCTCAAAGCCTGGGCCAGCTCGGAGTGTAAACACCTCTTTGTCTTATGGCTCAGGCACCAGGCAGGAGGTGAGGAGACAAAACGCCGTAACAGAGATTAAAGTAAACCCATAAATGGAAAAAGCCACAGGGCCCCGAGTGGGGCCAGGACATTTCTGAACCGAAGATGGGGCCTTCCCCAGCATCCCCCCACCCCGCGGGGATGCCAAAGGCTCCTTTTCTATCCATGTTCTCCTTAAGAACATCAAATCTCTGCACTATGGCCGAACCGATTTGGCTGTGCAGGAGGGAATTGTGGAGGAGAAGCTGCACAGTTGTATGAGCGTATTCTCCAGGGTTCTGCAAATCAGGCAGGGTTTTTGGTGACCAGGCTTCTGCAAAATTGATGCTTAGGAGAAATCATGCTTCAGAGAGAGAGCGGGGGGAGAGGGGGAGAGAGCAATTCAGCACCCGCCTGGCTGCTCCCTCTTGAACGCAAACAGATCCAGCACTGAATTTACTATGCAGCTCTTGGGAGGTGATTAGAGGTTATCAGCAGCTTCTCCTTGGCCTCTCCCTGTTGTTTCCTGCTGTTTGCTCAGGTAGTTTCTGCAGCAGCACTGATTTGTTCCCCCTGTGAGGCACTGTCCCAAGCCTCCTCTTTCTTTAGGTCTTGCCTTTTGCCTTTCCAGATAATCTGTCTTTCAACACAAAGTACTTATTTCCAACCGGCTCAACAGCAGGAAAGCACAGGAGGTAGCACAAAGGAAAGAACAGGAGCTAGCAAATAAGGAGAGCTGTTGCCCTTACCCTAAGCCTGAATGACCTGCAGAGCTGCTGGAAACCATCTGGAAGGGGCAGAACAGGAGAGAGAGAGGCAGGAGAAGCACTTCCTTCCAGCTTTGGGGCTAGGGAGATGGGAAGTCTCTACTACCTCACCATGGCTTTACCCAAGATCTCAGCAAAGCTCTCGCAGACCCACATCAAGCAGCTGCTTCTGCAGATAGGAGGGTTGCCTGTGATAATGACACCCATCTCCAGAGGAGCTGCTCAGCCATCCCCTGTCTCTAGCTCAAACGGAGTCCTTACCCACACGCACACACACAAAATAAGCAAAGTCTTTTGGAGCAAGAGCTGCCAGCTGCAATTTATCAGGCAACAGAAACAGACAGCACATGACTGGAAGTGAGAGAGCATTTGCAGGGGGAGGCAGAAGTGGAGGGAGCAGGAATCTCTGAGTTCTCCCAGGAAGACAGAGCTGAGAAGTGCAGGGTTTATTAATTATCTGCAGCTTTCATCCCTCCCACATTCTGCAAGAAAAAAAAAAAAAAGAAAAAGGTGTCAGGGCAAAATGAAAATGGGCGGGAGAGAGAAAAGAGATGAAAAGACGAAAGGCAGAAGAAGGAGGAGCGGAGGGTGTGCTGGGATCAAGCTTTGCTAGAGAGAGGGTGCCAGGACCAGGAGAACACAGCATTTGCTGATAAGGAGCTTTCTTGCCCATAGGGATCCTATTAACTCCCCTAGCACACTACAGCAGCCAAGGGGTGGGGTATTTTCCATTTGCCAGCATGATTACATCTGCGATAGGAATTCTGCTCCCATGGCTCCCCCAGACTGGGTGGGATTTTTCCATGCACTTACAGCTCAGGCTAAATCAACACAATTTTCAAGTGTAGCCCTAACCTGCAGTAAAGGAAGAGGCTGGGAAGGGCTGGAGCACTAAACCCTGACCTTTGCTAATCCACAGGCAATAACTCCAGGCGAGAAGTATGCTGCAGGCGATGTCAGACTTTGCTCTCCCTATGGGCAACATTTTTAACCTTAATAGCAGACGGGCTTTGCTGTCAACTTGTAGGCAGCAGCTGTGGGTCAGGGAGTTACTGCGGAGCTGTGAAGCTGTCAGCCACCCTGTGAGCGATGGGTTGCTCACAGGACAGTTCCAGCAGTGTCTGGTGGGAAGGCCACAGGGCTGGGACCTTCAGGAAAGCTGTGATGTGCTGCTGGCCTCTCAGGAGGCCTTATTCAAAACACAGCACCTCCCTTGCTTACTTCTTCATTTCTAAAATGGGAATAATGAGGCTGAGACCTTGGAGATGTTACTATAAAAAACAATCACTGTGTAGCAACTGGAGATGTTACAGCAGATTGGGAAGATGCTCTTGGTTCCAACCAAAATATGGATGTTCTGAGCAAATTCCTTTAATTATCTGTTAGAGCCAGGACCCTTACTAGTCAGCCAGAGCCCTGGTTTTGGTTCAAGTTTTCTGGTCCTCCGTGTCCCTCCTCAGCCATAATGCAAATAGAGGCTGTCACCAAGCACCACTTTTATGCAAAAACATGCCTGTTTGCAGCATACAAAATATCTCCTAGCTAAAAAAAGAAAAAAGAAATAGCTATCTGCAAAGAGGAGTAAGACCTGCATGCAAATCCATCGTTTGCCCTCCTCCCTTCTTGTCCAGTACCTGTCTCAGGGTTGCCACTGGCCCATGGCAGAGGCAGAGCTCTCTGCTTTCCATTGGGAATGCTGCTGTCCAGACCCAGGGTGATCTATCTGTGTTGGCACATTCTCTTGTGGCAGGGAAGGGGTGCAGATAAGTTTACATTCTAAACAAGAGGCAGATGGAGTGATCTGGTGGTGTCCTAGGGCTCGCTCCAGCAAGACACACGCGGTTCCCAGCTCTGTGCTGCCTAATGATAAAATCAAAGGTCTTCTCCCAGCTGGGAGCAGGGATGCAGGATTCCCACTGGACACGTCACCAGTTATGGTCTCTACCCCTAAATACTTACAAAGGTAAGAAGAAAAAGTGTGGCCGATGAGCAGATGTGCCTTGCTCATGGGGCTTCAGGACACAGCGAGACCTAACCTGGTTTTAACCGTGCCCTGAGACTGACACATTATAATTGGCACCTCTGCCCTTTACGTGCAGGTCCTGCTTCATCTAGGCAGGGACAAAGATGGTGACTCAAAAGAGAAAATAACATCCAGAAGGCCTGGCCCAGGTCTGTGCTGATGGAATTGTTTCCTTGATGCCAGTTTCTGCAGACAAGGACGTGGTGTTCAGCTTTTAAAACCGACTGTCTCTTTTGTCCTATTATCTGCCTTGAAGCCTGACTATAAATCTGGGGAATGGTTGTTTTCCTTTGGAACCTGCAACTGACTTCTCTTTAAGCAGAAAATAAACACCGAGTCTGTCGCCTTTGAGTTATGGGGGAGTTTAGAGGCTGCAAGTGTGAAAAAGTTAATTGTCTAACACTCCAGTTAATCACTCTGAGTCTACAGTGGCAAACTGCTCGGGTTCTTTTGCAGGGCTCAGCGTGGCACAGGGGTGGCCTCTGTCAGACCTGGCACGGTCACCGTATCAAGGGCTCAGTGCTGGCTACAGCATGGCTTCCAAGAGGTGCCACTGAAGGATGCTAACCCGTGCCTGCCTCTGCTCGCCATGGCATGTGCTAGTTGGACTGTGCAACCAGCCAGACTCTGCAAGCCCACCCATTGCAGCTCTTGGGCTGGACACAGAAGTCTATAGACTTTTGTGCTTATGTGGATTTGCTCATGTGGCACCTATGAGGAGGGGCTGAGGGAACTGGGATTATTCAGCCTGGAGAAAAGGAGGCTCAGGGGAGCCCTTCTCACTCTTCAGAACTCCCTGAAAGGAGGTTGGAGCCAGGTGGGGTCAGTGTCTTCTCCCAGGGAACAAGTGATATGATGAAAGGAAATAGCCTCAGGTTGGACCAGGGGAGGTTTAGGTTGGATCTGAGGAAAAATTTCTTCCCCACAAGGGTTGCCAAGGCCTGGCCCAGGCTGCCCAGGGCAGTGAGGGAGTCCCCATCCCTGGAGGGGTTTCAAAGCCCTGGAGATGTGGAGCTGAGGGACTTCATTTAGTGGTGCCCTGGCAGTGCTGGGTTAACAGTTGGACTTGATGATCTTCAAGGTCTCTTCCAACCAAAATGATTCTATGATTCTACAAATCCTGGGTGTGCCAGGGAGAAAAAACAACTTAGTGCCTTTCTTTCATCTCCCTCAAGGTATTAGCAAAGCCATCAGAGAGTGCTGCCAGGCAGGGACCCAGGGTGATGTCTGGAGCACAGGTAGTTCGCACCCATAAAGTAAAACCCAAGCACTTAGTGTGCTGTTCTGGGTGGATTCTCCCTTCCCAAGCAACACTTTTTTTCCTGTGGCCCCTGCGTGCCCTCCTTGCACACAGGGCTCTGGAGACAGCCCTGGCAGCTCTTTGGCCTGATTTCATAAGAAGATTTTTCGCTGTGCAGCGTGCCTGGCAGAACAAGGGTTGGGGGGTGGTGCTGCTGGTTGTTCCTGGTTCTGGTTCATGTTAAGCAAAGGGCTAATGGGTTCCATGTGACTCTGCTATTTCTCTGGAGGAAGAGCCGATAGGAGCACGACTGTCAGGGAGCCTGCCTGCAGTTTGTAACTCCCGGGGAGGCCGCAGCTGCCGGTGCCAGACACGCAGAGCCAGCAGTAATGCCTCTGGAGGCAGGCAGCTCATTAACGTCCCTCTGCGCGGCTCCCTCGGAGAAGGTGCGTCACCGGGAGCTGTCGCGTTCTCTGCTTTGCCCTGGGTGGGATTAGCGGCTCCCCGAGGAGCTGCTGAGGTTCAGAGCCAGGAACGCATCTTTCTTTTGAAGCTCCCCTTTTGCAGTGTGGGCGCTCGCGCGTGTGCGCACACGTGAGGAGGAGAAGAGCACGCAATGCAGCTCTCCTAATCACCCAGGCTGGCGGCATCGCACGGGGAGCCAGGAGAGGAGGGTGCCCGGAGGAAGGCAGGCAGGACTTGCTTCTGCCAGGCTCCAGGGAGAGAACATCTGCCTTTTAATCGTGTCGACAAAGCGCCTTTGTGTGATGCTGCGTGGGGCCAGGCTCTGCCCCGTGCCGCCCAAGGCCGGTGGAAGGATTGCCCCTCCTTTCCTCCAGGAGCTTTGTCAGGGCTGATTTTCAGGAGAGACATTTACCTGAGCAGGTGTTGGCACAGAACAGCCTGGCCCCAGCAGCTACAATGCCTACAGCATCTCTACTCGGCACTGAGATCCTTTGCTCTCCTGAGAGAGGCAGGAGCAGGAGATAAGCTGCTCTCACAGACAGATACTCAGCTCGTGCCTCTTGCTGACAAGTCTGTTTCAGTCTCAGCCAGTAACTCCAGGAGCCACCAAGGCTGGACTAGGGGATGGAGTCGGTCAGACCCTCTTCTTCTGTGAGATCTGGCCACTTAAGCCACTGACACTCATAAGTTCAGCTTCAGTTTCCCTGGGCCTCTGCTCCTCAGTGCTGAAACAAGGAGAAATACTCATTTTGTTGCCCAGTTTGTCCAACTGCCTTTGCACATATGCCTCCTTTCATACTGGTTTAGTCTTATCTGCTCCACACTCCCAGGACAGAAAAGTGAAGCTGTTTTTTTGTACCTGATGTGAGGCACCATTTGAAGTGGGCTGATGTGGGCTCTGCTTTATGTGATTCCTGCTGGTTAGTGTGGCTGTAAGAGGCACTTTTGCACTGGTTTAGTTAAGCTCGTGCTGCATTGTCTTCCCTCTGAAGTGATGATGCAGCTTTACACTAAGGAGTTAAGAAATAATGCCTGGGGCCTCCCCAGTCAATAACTGCAAAAGGACAAGGGTGGGGGGGACACAAGAATATGTGCGGGATGGAGCATCTTTCCCACCAAGCTGCAAACTTCTCTTGACAAAGCCATGGCATTAAGAAGGCATTGTTCTGCTTCCTCCCCCTTCCCTGTCTGGCACTCTTTCCCAGGCAGCCCAGCACTGCTTCGTTACTTGTGAATGTTTATCCCCCTCTCAGGCCAAGTGTGAAACACTAATTGCTGTTGACACTCGCCAGGCTGGGATATTTAGCTCCCCGCACCCCAACACATACATGTTGGGTGCTGAAAACTCCCCTGGAAGTGGCAATACTGAGTGCAAAGTCTGACTGCTCTCACCCACTCTCACTTCTTGGGCAAGGGACTCCTCTGCCCCCCTCCAAAGCACGTGGCAGCTGTAGCTGGGCTTTTCTCCACCTACACATCTTGGAGCTGAGCTTTCTTTGGCCTTCCAGAGCCTGGCATTTGGCCTGTGCATGTGCCCACACTTCTCCTTGGCTTCTATTCAGTGCTCATCTGGGGATGAGACATTGTGACAGAAGGGAGAACGGTGACAGAGTGGATGGAGGAGTGCTGCAGGAAGACTGGGATGCAATGAGCTGGTGCCAGGGGAAGAAAATGGGCACATCTGAGGCAAAGGGGCAGAAGAGTTAAGCCTCTTCTCACAGCATCGAGTGCGGAAGGAGCTAGTCCCATCACTTCACAGCCCTGTGCTCAATCCACGAACAAAAAGTCTTTCAGAGCCCTTTAAAGAGGAGCCAAGGGCAACAGTTGGTGTCTGGAGGCAACACCCACAGCATGAGGGTGGCCAAGCTGCTGCTTGGGCCGGACTCATTGTCTCCTTCAGAGACATTGTCCCCTGCTGACAGAGAGGCTGGTCCCAGGAGGGGAGATCAGGCCTCCAGAGCAGGCCCCAAGGGATGCACTTCACTGGGAAAGGTCTGTTTCTCAGACACACGTCCGCACGGCTGGCAGTCCTGTCAGACACAGGAGATGCACTTGAAGCTGTGCCAGCTGCCCTCCAGTCCAGCCCTCTGGGGCCAACCAAGTGCAAGGAGCCTGCTTCTGCGGCGAGGAGGAGAAAGGCAGCAGGGGTGGAGAAGTGGAGTGACCTCCGGGACCAGCAGTGCTGCCCAGGTCCTCTCTGAAACAAAGGGGTGACAGCTCTGCCCTGCCTCCCTGGGCTGCTGCCCTCCCTCCTGTCGCTGAAACGGTTAAGTGCTGGCAGATGAAAGGCATCCTGGGGATAGGCGAAGTGTTATAAACAAATAAATAAAATCTCTGTGTTCAAGAGAGAGAGAGAAAGGGGAGGGGAAGGGGGCTCCCGGGGAACGATGCAGCCTCATAAACTGATGACGCATGCAGTGAGAGCAGTGGAGGGATGCCAGGGGATCTGGAAAACAGGTTCTCTGGAAATACACCCTCTTGATGATTCCTTCTGACGTAGGCAGGAGCCGGCAGTGGAGGGGCCCTGGCTTCTGGGCTCCCTTCCCACCCCTTTAGCTACCCCCATCTGCAAATCTCAGCCTTTCTTTGCTGCCCAGAGCCAGAAGTTGCCACTGTGCCTCCTGGCACCGGACTTAACAAGCCTGGTTGCTGGAGAGCGCAAAGCACTCAAACAGCAGCTCAGCACTGAGCAAAAGGACCTTTCTCCACTGCCCTGGACAAAGCCAAGCCCTTTCCCACCCAGCTGTGCCCTCAGTGCTGAGGTGCTAATCCCCAAGTGCCTGATTAAACCTTGAAACAATGATGATAATGACTCCAACTTCCTTCCCACCATTGTCTCCCTGCCCAGGGATGGGGAAATCTTCACCGAACTGCCTCTATAGGAGGGTTTTCTTTATGGGGTTGCTGCTTTGTTTTTCAGGAGTATCTCTCGGCCCATTGAACATCCCAAAGTCTGGGAGGGAGGAAGGACGAGGGCAGGGAGGATGTTAGGCCATGGGCCCAGCATTGCTGATCCCGTCTGGGACACAGCTGCCTATCTTGGCAATATAGAGTTGATCTGGATGCAGCATGTGTATGGACAAGCCTCGTGTGTCCATCTCTTCTGCTCCAAAATTAACACAGAAAATGTCTAGTAGCTAGAAAGTGCTCCCATTGTGGGAGGAGGGAGGGCAGGGAATTGTCACAACACGTTCTAAACATTGTCCTGTCAGTTTTGGCATGGCTGTGTTTTTCTTAGGTAGGTCAGACCCGTGGTTCAGCTGGTACAGGATCCAGCAACCAAGAATAGGCAGGATCAGGCTGCAAAAAAAAAAGCACATCTAAACTGCTGCCGGCAGTTACCTGGGAGGAGAGATTTCTTCCTGAGCCCCATGAATCACCTCTTGTCTATTCATCTGTTAAGGCCAGATACAGGGAATCTGTCAGAAGGGCTGAAAGACACGAGCAAGTCCTGAAGCTTCCCGTGTTACCATGCACCAGCTGAGCCTTGGCAACTGCCTGCCCATCAGCTCTGCCCCTGCGGCAAACACTGTGTAACACAACCCAGCTCAGGCTGCGGGCTCCGCCAGCGAAGCTCGACTGAATTAACCTGCATTTGCTGCTGAATAAGAGCACGCACACGTCAGTTACCTCGGCTCAGCCGAGCAGGGGATTTATCTTGGGGTGGTAATTTAAGGGTGGATCCGAGCCCTCTCCTGTCTGCGAGACATTAAGCAGCAGAAAAGCAGAATTAAGATGCTGACAGCATGTGCACGGATCCTCTTCCACCATCCCAAAGTGCCCAGAGAATTGCTGTATACACAGGGCAAGCACACGGGCACTGTGCCAGCCCCTGCAGGAATGCAGACGGCTGAAATGGGGCTGAAATGCACCAGTTACATCTCTTTGGACACAGAGAGGGAACTGGTTAGGCAGAGACAGAGCTGCTCCGGGTCTCGCAAGTGCCTGGTGAAGCCTCCCTGGTGCAAATTCCATGGGAAGGCCGGCAGAGTTGGGATTTATGTCTTGGAGGGAGAACTGGTTTTGCAGTTTAGTCCCTGGAGATCTGGGTTTAATTCCCAGCTCTGATGCTGACTCACTGCATGCCCCTGGGCACGTCCCCAAGCACCTCACATGTCAGTAAAATGAGAAGAAGAATCATTTTTATGCCTGTTGTTGTCCAAGCTTTTTGGGCCAGGGACTTTTCCTTGTTCTGTGTGTGTGCAATGCCAGGCACAACGGGGGCCTGTTTCTGGACAGGCGTCTGTAATCCAAATAAATGCTGGAATGAACTCCCAACGCTCTTCCCGTGTGGCCCTGAGATTCCGAGCCCAAGAGGCTGAAACCAGAGTGACATTGATGGGGGGCGGGGTGGTTATTCATCGTTATTTGATGAGGACATTAAACCGTAGTGTTCAGCCGTGGCCTGTGCATTCGATGAG
The DNA here is from genome assembly GCA_025345505.1 of Todiramphus chloris collaris. Classification (NCBI taxonomy): domain Eukaryota; kingdom Metazoa; phylum Chordata; class Aves; order Coraciiformes; family Alcedinidae; genus Todiramphus; species Todiramphus chloris. The sequence goes on from JANVCC010000174.1 coordinate 2,644,322, forward strand.
TCTTTGGGGAGTAATTGTGCTGAGAAATGCTTGCTCCTAGGGACGGACATTTGATATATTAACTTTGGCAATACTTGCAAACCGTGTCATGCCAATAAGGCTATTGAGATTGAAAAAGAGCTGAACTGGAAAGGTGAGCGAGAGCGGAAAGTCCTGGAGACAATTGACAGAGACAGGGCAGGGGGAAGGTACCAGTGATTCCTCTCTTCATCCAGATGACACCGCTTTAGGACTTAAGGAAAACTGACAGCCAAAATAAAAAGTTTTCCCTGTCTTCCAGCACCAGTGCCCTGAGAAATCCTCAACAGAACCACAAATGAGCTGTAAAAGGCCTTTTTGTCAGAAGGGGTGGGATCAGCATCCCTGAGCTCTGCCTCTCTGCCCCTCACTATGATTCAAAGCCCAGTGGCTCAAGGGCTGGGACCCACCTGTCTGTTAGCAGCAGATGCAGGCTGTGCAGAGCACCCCATATCCCTCCTGCCTGTAGCCCAGGGCTCTGGGACAGGACAGCAACCACCCCATATCCCTCCTGCCTGTAGCCCAGGGCTCTGGGACAGGACAGCCACCACCCCATAATCCCTCCTGCCTGTAGCCCAGGGCTCTGGGACAGGACAGCCATCAGAATGCTTCCATCTTCCAAAGGCTTTTATCTACTCACACTGAGGGAATAGAAACTGGTTGCCATTTAACGCCTTGAGAAGCAGCAGCAACATTTCTGAAGTATTCTGGTTCGCTTGCAAGGAGTCCAGCTGCTCAGTACCCTCCCTTCCCCCAGCACCAGTGAGCCACCCTGACGGGCGGCCGCCGATCTGCCATCCTTCTGTGATTATTTTCGTCACAAATTAGAAGTGGGTTAGCAAAACCCATCTGTATCCCCCTCAGAGAGTAGTAGCCTGTCCTTGCTGTTGATCTTGGCTGCTGTGGGAGCTTGCAGTATTTTTTCAGCTGTGGAGTTTGGGGTTTGCTCTTTCTGTCTTTCTTTCCTTTTTTTTTTTCCAAGCCAGATTCATATCGAGTTGTGTTATTCTGTATGCAAAGTGTAAACATCATCCCGGGTGCCAAAGGCAACACCACACACAAGGAAATCAGGCAGAGGCAGCATGTGGCAGGGCCGGCAGCATGAGCCAAAGGCTGGAATGTGCAGGCACCCTGGCTTCCCTCTTCTCCGGACGTGAACTCCCTGACACGGAAACTGCCGCCACTGGGCGAGGACATGGCCACAGAGCCTGTGTCCTGCATCTCGCTTCTTCCTCTGCCCACTTCCCCATCCCCTGCAGGTCACCGCCAGGGAGTGAGGAGTGCATTGGGGTTGTTGACTCTGAAGCATAAGGAAGAACAATGCAGGGCACTTGTGATTAACCATTGCATTCCTGGATATTTTTCCTGAGACATCAGCCTGTGGGGTCACAGAGGCAATCTGGGCTTCAGCAAGAAATAATCCAAAGGCCTGGCTCCATCCCAACCTCTACAATGCTCAATGCTCAATGCTCAATTGTTTCCTTCTATTAAAAAGTTGCAGAAAATACCATGAAATTTCACTTTCTTCTCATACACTGGCCCAGCTGAGTTCTCTACATTCACTAGCAGGAGCTCTGTCCGATCCCTGGCCCATAGATTGCCATGATAGCAGCAAAGCAAAGCAGATCTTTATGCCCACCAAGAAGAGGCTCTGTGCAAAGCAGGCTCTCAGCACGGGTGTGACTGCCTGACCCAAACCATCTCTGTGAATGCCCAGGGAGCTGGCAGGCTGGGTGGAGGTTGGCTGCCCCCCCTGAGGCTGCCTTTGCTTGCCTTCCTCCAGTGAGCCCTTTGAGGACCTGTCTCCTGGCACACCGATTACAATAAACCAGCAACGCCCGCTGCTGTGCTCAGGGTGGAGCACCCAGCCCTTGGGTGGATGTCTTAGAGACAAGCTCACTTCTATTACTCCATCCTCCTATTTTTGCCTCAGGACTCAGGGCCAGGCCCTGATGAGCCACACGGATTTTCAAGCAGTCTCCTTAGTCATCTGGAGAGGTCCAAAGACTGAACTTCACCCAGAGTCCGTTGGGGTCTTGTCACCAGCACCAGCAGCCCTTGGACTTGGAGCACAAGGTGGAAATCTCAGGCTGTCTACGACGCTGTTGTTGGCTTGCACCACGGAACCTGCGTGTCTGCAGGCAGGGCAATCCTGTCCTTTTACAGCTTTGGATTTGGGCCACAAATGAGGCTGACTGGAAAAGCTGCAGCATAGCAACTCAAAAGTGCAAGGAAAATTCAGAGAACCTTTTTGCACGGCCCAGACGTCTCTGCAGCTCGATACTCCTCACTTTGGTTTGCAATGACATCCAAGGAGAAGCAGGAGGGGAAAAGGAAGGTGAAGGGAAAAGTGTGGCTGTGGGATATTCCTGGCTCTCGACTCTCTGTGTGCCTCTCTGGCTTCAGGTATAACCACGTGTGTTCTGCAGCAGTTTGAAGGCTGAACCTTGGAGAAATCAGAGGTCTCAGCTGAGTTTGTTTCAAGTGGATTTACATAGTGGTCAGAAGGTTTTAAAACCCTGTGGTCACAATCGAAATGCTCCCGTTGATACTCATAGCTCTGGTTACAATTTCTCTGTTGCTCTTTGAGATCACAACTCTCTCAGCCTGGGACAGGCAGTTCCCATCTTCTTCTGCTCCAGCCCAGGCAGCACAAGGGCATCTTTGTCATGAGAAAAATACACGGCCACCCGGCCGCCTCTCGTCGGCTGTGACAGTCCTCCTCTTCCACTGCCCCTTCTCCCAGCCTGTCTACGTGCCCCTGCCTCACGTCGGGCTGACGGTGGCTGAAACCACCCTGGAGCAGCTAGATTTTTCTTCCCTCTTCACAGGGTTGGGCAACTTCTACTGGGAGATGGAGCTGCTGATAAGAGACAGGGCATAAAATGGGTTTAAGGGCTTCCCATACTCAAGTCCCCAGAGCAGTCCCTTTCTTCTCCCCGCCCTTGCTGGCGGGTGCCATTCATTAACCTGCGCATCCGAGCCCAGCCCCAGAAGCGACAGGGCAGCCTGGTGATGAGGGGTGGAGAGTTCCCACGGGCTGGCCTCACGCCTCGCTGCAGGTGAGGGCTGGGGTGGCCGGCAGCGCGGGCATCCGCGCCGGCACGGAGGGGCTGGAGCCCGCGGACACAGGTGCAGCCCAGCGAGGAACCCCGGCCATTTCCGTCCTCCACCCCCGCCCTTTGTGCCGGCGAGGACAATTCCCCTTGTGTTAGGTCAGCCAGTCTGCTGGGAAGAAAGGCGCTTTGTTCAACAGATACTCGCCAAAAAAAAAAAAAAGAAAAAAGAAGAGAGAGAGAGAGAGAAAGCCCAGCACTGCATTTCCTCTCCGAAGCGGCACGGCCAGGGTGCTCTGTGAGCCAGTTAAAGCAGATTAGCCATGGTGCCACAGCCCTGCTTGCCAGCCCAGCTTGCCTCAAACATGACCAGCCACAGAATCCCAGAATCCCAGCATGGTGGGGGTTGGAAGGGACCTCTGGAGATCACCTCGTCCAATCCCCCTGCTAAAGCAGGTTCACCTAGAGGAGGGTGCCCAGGATCACATCCAGGCAGGTTTGGAATCTCTGCAGAGAAGAAGACTCCACAACCTCTGGCACCCTCACAGGAAAGAAGTTTTTCTTCACGTTTCCTCATGGAACCTCCTGTGTTCAAGTTTTTGTGTGTCACCTCTTGTCCTGTCACTGGGCACCACTCAAAACAGTCTGACCCCATCCTCTTGACCCCAGCCCTTTAGTTATTGATAAGCATTGATAAGCTCCCCTCTCAGTCTTTTCTCCAGCTAAAGAGCCCCAGGGCTCTCAGCCTCTCCCCCACACAGAGATGCTCCAGATCTCTCAGCATCTTTGCAGCATTCAGCCACAGTAGCAGTCTCCGCTCTTCACCGTGGCTGAGGAGCGGGTGCGATGTGACAGCTGAGGTGCTTCTCCTTCTGCCAGTGCCTCTCGGCAGCCAGCCGGGCTGGCAGGGCTTGGAAAGCCAGCCTGGCTCTCAGGACATAACCCTGGGAGTGCCACAGATCCGGTCACATACTGGGGACTGGCATCAGGTCCTAGCCTAGGGCCACAGTTCCACCAGGACTGGATGTCACCAGCTGGTTCAGGTTTCCTACCTGGTAGTAATATCACTAATTAATCAGTGACTGGCTCCTGAGAGCTGCAGGCTGCTGCAGCAGCCAGCCTGCCCATACCTGGGATATTGAAAGCCTTTGAGGTTTTGGCAGCTGGGTTGACTTTGAGGAGATAGCACCACGTGGGCAACCAGGCCCCATCACTAAACATCAAACAAGAAGAGCCTCCCAGCACCTGGGAGGTTTCCAGTCATTACCAGCTTTATTCGGAGAGTGGGCACTTCATCTGCAATGGCAGATGAACATCTCCGTGTGCCTGCCTGTGAACACACAGGTGGCTGCCTGCACACACACGTGATGCGTGCAGATCTCATGTTCTGTTCTCGGTGACACACATTCTACTGATGTCCATACGTGCAGATGTGTCATACCTTATACAAATGCTTATCGGAGAGGCAGGAATGTAAGAAGGCCCCAGTTCAGGAAAGCACTTAAATTAAACAGGCACTTTGCTTTGTTGAATCTAAAAGCACTTAAGAAAAGACTTAAATGCCCTCATAAAGGAGGTTGCTTTCCAGAACCACAGACAAGTGGCAGAGCTCATAGAGAGGAAACCGGTGTGTTAATGCAGAAACTGAATTATTTATTTGGTCTGACTTCAAATGCTTTCCTCTCCTCTAACATCTGAGGTACTAAGAGCAAAGATACTGTGACTTCCTGAGGATGCCAGACCCCTTACTATTTCTGCTCGAAAAATCTCAGCTCCCATCCTCACCCCAGTGAGGAAGCTTCTCCCTGTAAATAGCATTTCAAGTCAGATTCAATGTTTTGGTGCTGAACCTGAGTAATGGAGGGGAATGAAGACTTGGGCAGCTTCTGTTCTCTCTCTCTGTGAGGTCCAGAGCTCCAGGAAGGAAGGTTCTTGCACAGCTGGTTGTTGCCCGGGTGCTACAAAGTTTTGCCACTTGTTTTGCTGCCCTGGTTTATATCGCCCCTGATTTGAGACATGTTGGTTTGTTTAGCCCTCACCATACTATTGCTCATTATGTTCCACCTGCAAAATAAAGCCAAGGTACAAAGAGCTACAGTGAGAAGGGACAGAGAAGGACTGAGGATAATTACTGAGATTGTCAGGAAGGTCATGCAAAAGTGACAGCACATAAAACCCTGATTACCTGAAAATCTGAAGCAGCACTGTGGTCGTCCTCTGCCACATGCTCCATGGCGAGGAGTGTTTTACAGAAAGAGAGCTCTAAAACATGATGGGCAGCTCTTCAAGGGGTATAAACTCAAATGCTGTGGCATCAGTTCCTACCAGCAATGTAGATAAATGTAGCCCTCAGAAGTACCCTGGTATCATGCTGGTGGTCGTGTTGGCCAGAACTGCATTTGGAGGCAGCTAGTTAAGGGGATGGGAGCTCAGAGAAGTGCCCTGTCAGCCAGTGCTAAGGACTATTCTGCCTTTCTAGTTTCAGACACCTAAGCGGCATCGATCCCCATTTACACCACACAAGGCTCTGGTGCTGACTGGTTTTTGGTCTACTTCTATAAAACTTTAGATTTCTACCACTTCCTCAAACTAAAGTTGCTTATAGACAAGTAGATCTCAGTGATTCTGCCCTTCACTAGAAATATTTCCATTCTTAATTTGAAAAAACTGTAAGCATGAGGGATTTGTCAAGGACTTTCCTAACCTCAAGTGAGCAGCCCGCAGAGAGGTGATGGAGAGCACACTGGGGAGCCTGGGGTGCTTAGCAAGGAGTTAAATTGCACAGAAATAATCAGCAAACAAGTGGATAATGGTGGGTTTGGTTGGGGTGTCTGCCCTCCTTCCTCTCCACTGCAAAGTATTCCACCTGCTAACTCCAGCCATAAAGTCATTCCCGGGGCCACAAGGAGCACTTGTAAAATCAACAGGGCTTATCGGACCTAAACTTTGATAAATACTCGGACAATCACTCCCCTTGTGCTTTCATCCCAGGACTGTGTTAGAAGCCAACAGGCTCGATAATGTACCTGTAAAGATGAAGTCTCTCAACAAGTACAAACCTTATCCCTGAGCTCCCAGTGCCCTTCCCAGTCCTCATCCTGGTGCTAATGCTGCTGTGTGGGTCTGACCCATGCTGGAGATGCCCCACGCAGCCTGCTGCGCCTCTCTCAGCAGCTAAGCCACCTCAGGTCCCCACCCCACAGAGCCTTTCACCACAGCTCCCAGGCTCAATCCCTGCATGCAGCCTGTGCCTCCGGCCGCTCAGCTTCGCACACATCCTGCACCAGAGCTTCTGCCAGAACCGAAACATCTGCACTCACTCCTCAGCACTGTTAGAGGAGGACTCATGCCATGAGGGGATGCAGAGGATGGAAACATCTGGGAGAGGATGGAGTGAGTCCACAGAGCCTGGAAAATGAGGAAGGTGATGTGGAACAGATGCTGAAAAGGCTGGGGATCCAGCAGAGCCTTTGGAAAGGCCAGGCGAGGGGTGCGTGCCGGAGCGCACGTGTGCAGTATCTTTGCGGCTTCTCCCCGAGCAGTGCTGAAAGAACCAGATTTCTTTGATACCTGCCACCCTGGGAGGAAGTTGCCCTCCTGAAGACCACCACGCCAGGCAGCGATGCAGGAGCAGGGGCTGTTTTGCCAAGAGCACACATTTCTCAGAGCAACTCATGGCCCTGCCGGAAAAGAAAGGCAGCTTTGTGGCCGAGCGGACGCTGCACGTGTTGTGCTCAGTCAGCCCCTGGAAAGCTCCAGGAAGACAGCTGGGTGCTCTCCTCAGTCAAACCATGGTCCTAAAAGAGAAAAGCTCCATCCTGGCTGCAGTTAGCTCTGTCTGAGGATACACTTAGCAGCTGGCCAGAGTGCCCTGCTGCTGGGCAGCAGTCATCTGATCTATGACTTGACCTGACGGGTGTCAGCGGGAGAGCTGCGTGTTCCAGAGCAACCGGCTGTTTTGTTTGCAGGGCTCCAGACAGGGTTGCATAACGTGGCGGGGTCTGGCCTGGGCTCTGGGGAGGAAGAGAAGAGGACAAAGGAGAGGACTCTGCACCTCCCACCACCTCCCCTGCCAGGAGTGGGATGATTATGGAGTGGGGACATGGACTTTATTTGTAGATCCCACTTGCAGAGTCAGTGCCCCTACTACTCTGTCCCTTTCCCAGTTCCTGGAGCCCAGTCTATGCTGGTTACTGTTTGAGCTGTACTTATGCAGACCTAAGTCTGTGCTTCTCATTCTAACCAAAATATTTCCCTCCTCCAAGCAGTCTGTATACCTCCCCCCAAACTTACATGGGGCTTTAGAACTCATCAAGTGTTATGCTAGAGAGCAACTCTGCATCTCCCCAGTGTCTTTACCCAATGTGGTTCCTGGATGGCTTTCTCATCAGATGGCTGCCAGTTGCCCTGTGGACTGTAATGACTGGAGTCACAGTACAGCACAGGTTTACATAGGGTTGCCTGGCAGCTACAATCCCAGCTCCATTGCCATTTTCTTTGGGTGCTGCTCGGTTCAGAGGCATCTCATAGAAATAGCACCAAAGAGCTGTGGCTGACACAGGACACTGCAGAGACAGCGAGAGAGAATGAGCTGGTGCAAAGACAACAGCACCGTTGAGATTATGGAGTGGCTGCTCCCCCTTAGCACACCGGTAATGGAGCATCCTTATAGGCCAAGTAGGATCAAGTCAGGACAAAATGTGCTTCTTTAATTGCAGGTGGAACCACAGACGCTGCAAAGGATCAATACCAGGGTCAGAGAAGGCAGGTTAAGGCTAAGAGCTAAGACTGTTCCTGTCTAAAAGCGAAGAGCCAGGTTTTTATTTCCTAGCTGGGAGATCACCTGGAGCTGCAATCCTGAAGACACCAAACAGCAGGCCAGGGAAGCTCTCCTGTACCAGGGCTCACACTGTCAGGGGAATGGCTTCCTTCGTACCCACTGAACCCAAGCCCAAATGTTAGAGCCAAGTGCAAGCCAGAAAGAGGCAGCAATCCAGACACTTGAATTTGCTCTCTGTTACAAATTACACACACCCAAACGAGGCAGGGCCTCTGCTCTTTGAAAATCTATCCCCGAGTGTTTATTATAGAAACCAGTTGCCTTCTTTGTTGACAGCCAAATTGTAAAGGGATGTTGGAACTGTAAGGTCCGTGCAGAGCCGCCACGGCCTCAGCCGAAACACCCTCTCTGCATCCAGCAAGATGAAGCTCTCATTCATTAGGTCCTGCTGGGATTTGAACCTAATGCTTGAGAAAGTCTAGCTGTTCCGGGCAGGAGGCTAAAACCACCCCCTCCAGCACCACAGAGCACTCTCACTATGGAGAAAACACTTTGTATTAATACGGGCAGTAAGCTGCCAAGTTCCCCAGCGTTTGCAATGCCAGAAAGAGCACAGACGGTAATAATTAAATAAGAGAGGCGATGCAAGTTCCCTTTCATCCCAGCAACGCTCGCTACTCACATTTTCTATGCCTCTATTGCCTTCAGCTACCTGACTGCCAAGGCTGAGAGATATGTCTCTCCCTGGCTGCTGAGCGCAAGGCTGAAGGTTATCTTGGGAAGGATTTTCCTTGAAGCTTTTTTTTTTGTTAAAACAGCAACAATGGCCCTCCTGAGGTAAGCGCTGCACGGAGGGCCCTGGGCTGTGCCTCTTGGGGCTTGCAGAAGGGGAGTCCTCATGCCACATCCCTTACACGCACGGCTCGCAGAGCTGCTCGCTGAGCTGAATGTATGTGCGGGCACACAAAGGCCAGGGTTATCACGGGCAAAGAGTCAGAAAGGCTGGTTCCTGGCTGTGCTGCTGCCTCGCCGTGTGAGTCACTTCCCTTCTATCTATCTCCTGCATTTCCCACCAGTAAAACGGGCTTGATAAACCACAGGTGTGTTTACAGGATTTAACTCCAGAGTGACCACAATGTCCTGCGGGACAGTAGGACACTGCAGGGTACCTCGCTGGAACTGCTGGCCTTTCTCACGGCTGCTTAGTCCTGGGCTCTTCCTTGCTTTTATCTGCCAGGGTTCTGCTAAAGAAAACAGCAAGGGAAACCAACACGGGGCCAGTGACTCAGTGGCCAGTGAAATGGTACTGGTAGTGGCACAGAGCTCTCTCAAGGGGTGTTTTCTTTATCCCCGAGCACAACAATTTGATCTGTATGACCTAGACCAGCAGCAATGTCTTTCAGCAGGACATTGAGTGCATTCAGAAGAGTGTGGCCAGCAGGTTGAGTGAGGTTCTCCCCCCCATCTACTCTGCCCTAGTGATGCCATATCTAGAGTATTGTCTCCATTTCTGGGGTTCCATGTTCAAGAGAGATAGGGAACTAGTGGAGAGAGTCCAGTGGAGGCTACAAAGATGCTGAGGGGCCTGGAGCATCTCTGTGCCCAGGAAGGGCTGAGAACCCTGGGGCTGTTCAGCTGGAAAAGACTGAGAGGGAATCTTATCAATGCTTATAAATATCTAAAGGGTGAAGGTCAACAGGATGGGGCCAGACACTTCAGTGGTGCCCAGTGAGAGGACAAGGGGCAACAGGGCCAAACTAGAACCCGGGAAGTTCTTCCTAAACAAAAGGAAAAACTTGTCTTTGGTCATGACAGAGCCCTGGCCCAGGCTGCCCAGAGAGCTTGTGGAGTCTCCTTCTCTGGAGACTTTCAAAACTCACCTGGATGGTGTCCTGGCCCCCTGCTCTGGGTGACCCTGCTTTAGCAGGGGGATTGGACAAGATGATCTCCAGACGTCCCTTCCAACCCCATTCTGTGATTCTGTGAGAGGGAGGTGAACCCAACTGTGATTCTGTGAGAGGGAGATGAACCCAACCTGCCCAGGGAGCGAGTGCGGCACAGCCCCCCTGGCAGAAACCAGCTCATCCCAGTGCTTTGTGCAGGACGCTGTCTCCCAGGGGCCAGGTACCCAGCCCAGCCCGTGGCCACATCCCTGACCTCAGCAGGGCCGGGTGAGGAAGCACGCCAGCATCGCTGCCCGGCGGTTCCCACACCAGGGAGTCCTGCAGACCTGCGAGGCGCACCCTTGGCTCCGCCTGGCACGGCTGCGAGCTGGGGCACCGACCGCCCGGCTCTCGCCCTTGGTGGCAACCCAGGTGCAGAGCCTGGGAAAAGCAGAGCCCCTGCCATATCCAGGCGAGGTGCCGGCATCTCTCTTCCCTCCTTCTGCGACTTGGGAGTCTCTCTCCCCCTCTCCCCCAGCTTTGCTGGTGTCTGCCTGCTGACTGAAGCTGTCATTATCAGCTCAATAAATCTCTGGCGCGGGTTTTATTGAATCACTGCCTGAGGGGGAACAAGCCTGTAAAGGTTGAGGAGAGCAGAGCTTTCCCACGCCTAAGACACGCTGCCGGAGCTCTTGCACACATTCCGGGCCTGCCAGCGCTCTGCAAATGTTTGGACAGCCTTGAACAAATAACACACCTTTAAAGAGGCCAGCATGAAATTTTTCCTCACCACCCAGCCACCCTCCCACCGCCGCTTCCCCCTCCGGAGCGGAGCGCGGCACGGCGCTGTGTGTGTGCATGCGTGTGCGCGCTTGTGTGCGTGCCTGTTTATTTTAGGCTTGTCTTCCCCTTTGTGTTTAGGTTGAGCAGTTCGTGGCTGCGTTCCAGCCGTATTTTTTTTTGTGGGAGGAATTCTGGCCTCCGCCGCGGGTGCTTGCGAGCGCTGACTCCGGGCGGTGGGGGAGGCGGGGGCCGGGATGGGACAGAGTGTGGAAAAGGGAGGAGGTTTGGCTTTTCTCCTGCCCAGATTTCCTTCAGCAGGTAGAAACCAGCCAGCGGGGATTTTCTGCTGACAGCATGCCAGGCTGCAGCGGTAACCTCTGGATGCCAAGATTTTTCCACCGAGGCCCGTCCTCCTTGCACGCCGGTGTAAGGTTCCAGTGACAGTCTTGCTGGGCCTGGCACGCTCCGCTTAACCACAAAACTCCTCTAATTAATGCAGCGGCTTCCTTCACACAGCCCTGCTGATGTGTCTTGACCCTGACCTGAAAGGAACTTCCCCAGGGCATGAGGGTCTGCGGGTGGAGGCAGCTTCTCTGCAGTGCACTGATGCTTGGGCTGTCCAAATGGTCTCTGGAGGGGTTCTGTGCTCCAGAGCTTGTCTGGAGACAGCCCCTGGGAAGCAGGCAGCTAGCTTGCACATGGGGCAAGGAGACAGTCCTCTGGAAGAATCCAAGTTTGCTCAGGGGGTCTGGAAAGCAGCTTCAGCATCTGGGCCAAGGAGGAAGCAAAACACGGATGTAACAGCAACATCCAGCTGAGAAAAGCGCAGCGCAGCTCGCTCCAGCTCAGTCGGGGAGGCTTTCCTGTGCCTTCCTGAGGAAAAATGGCATTTCTCTCTGAGCTCTTCCCCTCAGCTCTGCACAGCCTGCTGCCATGGGAAATCCAGCTGGGAGCGGGGAACCCTGAAACCGTTCAGGCTTAATCCAAGTCTGTGGTAGGCAAGCACAACGGGCGCACAGGTCCCGCTTTGCCTTTCAGCGAGATGGAACCCAGCTGCTGGTGTTTCCCCGGCGCCGTGTGCGAGGGGATAATGCCAAGATGGGACCGTGCCTTGCGTGTTCCACGGGCATAAGAGGAATGCATTGGGGCAAAAAGAGAAACTTGGAAAGGATTAATAGACCAGACAGCTGCCTGCCTGCTGAGTTCTGGGAATGTAAAACACTGCAGCCATCTCAACAGCTCTTAAAATTCTCCCTGACTCGTTTCCTGTTGCTGCTTTCCCAATGCTGAAAGGCTTGGGCTCCCGTGGATAAAAAATTGGAGAGAATCCAGAATTTAGATTTCTGCCTACTCGATCTTTCCTGTCAACGGATCATTAAATAAGAAGCAGAAATGTTGTGTTCACCATACGCTCATCACCAAAGAGCTAAGTGAAAATCCTGCTTTAGGAAACAAGTGACAATTAGTTTGATGGTTCCATGCTCCTTAGGTTATGTTGACTGCCTTAACCAAGTCATTGCACACGCTAGGTAGGGAGGCACCCAGGTCATGCTGGCTTTGAAGGGAACAGTGTGAGCAGAGGGTAGAAGGAACTGGAAAGAAAAAGGTTTAGCCCTCTTGGGGGAAATAAAGACATGGAATTCATAAACACACGAAACACAGATGCTGCAAGTCATAGTGGCAAAAAGCAAGCTGTTGCATGTTACCAGTTGACAACCCCACCTTGGACATGCTGGTGAAGGAACTAAAAAGGTAACAGGATAGACACCAAAGTGCAGAAGTCCATTAGCTGACCTGGAAAGAGCCAGGGCTAGATGGCAGGGGCAAAGCAGATGAGGAAGGAGTCATGTGGGAGATGTGAGTGGGGGGTGTGCTCCTCGGAGGCACAGGGAGCACAGAGCTGTCTGGGAGCTGTAAAGCCGGGGCACTCTCAGGTGAGAATGAAGGTTGAGGTAGGTTGGTACCGCACGGCGCAGAGCTCGGTACAAAGTTCATTGCCACCACACTCATAAACTGCGGATAAGAACGCTTGGAAAATCTCTGAGCCGAATTTAGAATCCACCGAGATGTCCCCAGTTTGCTCTGTAATGATCTTTACAGCCTGTCAACTTCAGGATGCCGTTACAACCCAGTCGGGTCCTGCCACAGCGGGTGGTATCAACCAGCGCTTCCTTTTTAAGCAGTGAATTTCCTCACTGGTTTTTACAGTCCCTCCGAGTCGCGCCGGGCACACCGGAGATGCGCTGCGACGGGAACATACGCACGTGGCTGCTATTATTAGAATTAAACAAGAAGTGCCAACGCCGTCGGGCAGGAGCCGTCGCCCAAACCACCCGCGGCCAAGCAGAGGAAGCCACACATCCCTCTGGCCATGGCAGGGCTGGGGGAGTGGCACAAGGGGGATGAGAGGGGCACAGGGCAAGCCCGGCCACCCCTGAGGCTGTGCCCCCACAGACGGACTCGTGGCTCTGGGATCAGTGCCCGGGCCTGTCCCACCCCACCGGCAGCGTGCAGGCACACGCCTGGCATGGGGCTGCTGGCCACACGTGCTCTGGGCTGTGTGTGCTCCAGCGTGGGCTGCCCGTGCCCTGTCCTGGGCTGTATGTGCTCCACTGTCACCCCCGTGTCACACTGGAGCCGTGTGTGCCCCACACCTCTTCATGCGGCCCCATGTGTGTGCACTGCCCCAGCCGCACACGTGTGTGTGCTGCCACGTGTGTGTGCTGCCACATGTGTGTGCTGCCACGTGTGTGTGTCCCACTGTGTCACGCAGGGGCTGTGCTTGCAGCCCCCGGTGCTGCACTCCTGAGGAATTGCATCCTTGTCCCCTACCCCGCACAGGAGGGACCTGCATCAAACAGGACCCCCCAGTTGCGTGTCTTGTGAGCTACAGAGCCCGTGCTGGGGGACACGGGCTGCATGGCCAGAGCTGGAGGGCTGCAGGCTCCTCTCTGTGTTCACCTGTAAAAGATTTGCCTGTAGTAACCTGATTTCAAGAGCCGGGGACCCGAGGAGCACATCTACTGTGGAGGGCTGTGCCACTGGTGATGCCCAAACTGGTCCAGGAGTACCCTCGATGCAGCATCTCCCCAGTTCAGGGACTGGGGGTGATGTGCTGCCAGGCAAGGGCTGGATGCGGGGCTTCAGGAGGTGTTGGCCTCCTCTCTCTCCCCTCCCTTGGTGAGCCCCTGTACCCATCCGTGCTCTGCTTTGCTCTGTTTTAAACCTCGCCTGCTGCTCTGACTCCCAGACTCTGTTTTGCAGATCAAAGGACAGAGAGGCTGCCCTCTCCTCCCCACTTCCATACCGAGTCTGGTGGATGCTGACCCTCACTGGCAAGTGCTGAGATTCACCCACAGCTTCTGTTTCACTTTTCAAGCCTCTGTAGAGAATAAGGAGCTTGTCTTACTGGGGACGAGGGGGTTAATACTTCCTTCCTCTGCCGGCACATGCAGCTTTTAAGTTGTTTTTGAGAGATGATGCTGAGTGGAGGTTGGGCTGCTTCCTTCTGAGTCTGGGGTTTGGAGCATCCCAGAAACCACCCTGGGCTGAAACTCGAAAGGTTCAGACAAGGTCTCAGTCTGGTTAACTGGTGCAGCTGCCCCCAAAAAAGCACAGGAACCACTAATTTACAACAGGAGGCAGACAAAATCGTCTGTTTACTTTCAAGCCTTAAATTGTCTGTTAGCAAAGTGCAGACCACAAAATGGGTGGCCCCTTTCCTGGAGAAGCTGTGAAAACCTGCTTAGTTCCTGCGCTGGTAAAGCAAACAAACAAACATGACCCAGAGCTGGGTTTCAGCTGCCTCCCTGCTCACCAGTACATGGGAGCATCTGAAAACAAACCGAGAAACTCCTGCCTTGCTGATAAGAACCAGCCATGACAACAACTGATGGGAGAACCCGGAGATGCAATTAGGAATTTGAAATGTTTTAAACAAAGGGCAAAAGCAATTAGCAAAAGGTAATTAAAATGGATTAAATGAAGCAAAATCATCTGAGCAAAATGCTGGGAACCAGTCCAGCCAGGCAGGATAGATAACTACGCGATATGTGTGCTCCGAGTTGGTGCATTAATATTACTTTGTGCTTCTGCAAATCTTTGAGGACCTCAGAGCAGTCTGCAAGCAATTAAACCTCACAACACCCCAGGGAAGCAGAGGTTATTGTACGCACTTACAAGGTGGCTGTACAGGGAGGGTAGAAGTGATTTATGCTGGGCCCACATGGCAAGTTAAAGCCAGAGCAGGGAATAAACCTCAGAGTCCTGAGTCCTAGGAGTTTGTTTTACCAGTGAGGCTGGGGGGACGGTGCCATCTGAAGAGAACATTTTGGCTTCCACAGAAGATACGGTGTGAGTTCATTCCTCTAAGCTGTCTTGTTTATTTTTAGCACCTAAGTTTATATCAGGAATGACAAATTTGGCATCCGTGCTCAGATGTGGCCGTGACAGGAGCGGCTCGCAACAATAAAAACTTAAACACACTGTGGCTGCCTCTTTCTCTCCCCTTCAGCGAGCTCGGTCCATCGCAAGCTCCTGGAGCAGCCCTGGCGTGGCCGTGGCTCTGGAGCCAGGCACCACTTGCCTGTGCTGAAGAGCGGTGGGAAATCCACCGGAGACACTTGCATGGAAGCCTTTGACATTCAACAATAACAGAGCAGTTGAAGTGAAGAGAGGGATGTCTTGCTTGTCCTTGGGGGGGAAAGAAAGGAAAAAAAAGAAAAGAAAAGAAAAGAAAAGAAAAGAAAAGAAAAGAAAAGAAAAGAAAAGAAAAGAAAAGAAAAGAAAAGAAAAGAAAAGAAAAGAGAGACTGTGTCTTGTATCTGTAGTTAAAAAGCAAACTCGGGTTGCTGGAAAATGAATCGGTTTTCTGGGATACTGGCTGATGCATTCACTTTGATGGCATGACTCCCTTTATGGAAGAGATGGAAAAAGAAAAACAATAAACTCCAAGGCTTCCCTTTTCCCATGGGCCAGCCTTGAAGCCAAGCATGAAGAGCTCTGCTTGCCAAAGCTCTCTGACTCCCTATCGTTTGGGTGTAACTTCTTCAGGGGCAGGCTCCTCGATTGGTGGGCAAAGGGGCATCGCCGCAGAGCCAGCTCGCTGGCTTCTTCTTAAAAGTCATTTGTTTAATTGGGTGTCATTTTCATTTCAACACACCTGCCGAAAAGGAAGGCTGGGCAGTGTCCTGTCTGTTGGGAAGGGGAGATTAGACAGTAATTACAGGGGGACTCCTACTTCGACCTCTGCAGAGTGCAGCTGAAGCGGGCGGCCGATCAATCACTGGGGGCTGAGGCTGCAGCCTGTAGCTGCCCATGTGTGAGCTGACCCTTGGGCTGTGTCAGGCCAGGGCTGATGAGTTTCAGTTCCCCATTCTTTGAGTACCTTGAGGGCCATAGAGATCTGAATCTCCCCTCCCTTTGAAGATAGCTACTGCTATTTGCATGCAGCTCTTTTAAGAATTAGCTTGCCCTGCCTAGACCTATTACACCCCCTGCTCTCGGGGTGAGACTGGTACATTTGGCCTCTCGTACTCCAGGCTGCAGCACATGCAGCTGAGCATGCCCTGGGTTGCACAAAATCTTTGAAATCCAACAGATGGAGGGATTAAAAACTGTTGCAGCCTTTGCTGCATCGCAGGGAAGCAGGATGAACAGTGAGCATCCTCATCCCGCATCCCACGGGTGCCTCCATGAGTCATGAGACTGCAGGGTCTCAGCTGCACGGGTCTGAATAGTGCCTCCAGTCGGGTGCCCAAAATGACTGGACCCTTGGGAACACATCATCCCACATCCAGGAATACCCAGAAGCAGCCGAGCAGGGCCCGCACAGGATGCATTGCACTTATGCCTTGGTGATTCTCTGGCTTCAGTTTCCACGTGAGATGTTCCATGCAGGGTCGTTCAGCACAAGGCAGGCAGTGAGCAGCTGGGATGAGGTGGAGCAAGGATTAGGTACCTGTATGCAATGGCCAGGATTAGGCATTTGAATAACAAGGAAACATCCAGTTACAGTAAGCAGGATGAAGCATCGTGCTCAGGGCATGAACTAAACCAGCCTTGCCTGTGTGTAGGAAGACTTTTTGCCCAAGGGCAGTAGGTTATCCCGGAGAAGGCTGCTGTTCTCAAAGGGTATTTTGGGGGCACTCCACCCTCGGCAGCGACTTGTGCTGCTCACTGTCAGAGATAGGAGGCTGCACTGAACAGACCATTAGTCTTATCCAGCCTCACAGCTCCCTGTGTTTTGGCTAGAGCTGGCAGATAGGAATTAGCGACTGTGCAATGTTTGTTCTCACAAAGCAGGAGGGGAGGCTGACAGAGAAAGAAATACAGCGCGAGAGAAAAAATAGCAAGGGAGAGAAGGAAGGAAGGGGAGGGGATGTGTGCAAACATATAAATATACATTGCGCTTTCAGGATGAGCTGGGCACGATGGAGAAGTCCTCTCGACTCCCTCCCACACTGAAATTTCAACACAAACAGTTTGGGGAAGAGGGACGTACCCAGCTCCGTGGACCTTGGCAGGCCCAAGTGCCGCGTGGGTGCTGCACTCCCGGCGTGTGCTGCGGGAGCGACAGCGATTGCAAGGGAGGAGAGCACGAGGCACAGCGAGGAGCGAGCAGAGGAGGAGGTGGGGTGAGCAGGGAGGTTGACGAGGTGCTCCTCTGACACACGCCAGCAGCTCCAGTCCCGGGCTGCGTGGGTGGCAGCTCAGGCTGCGTGCCTGGCTTGCCTTTCCCAGGCACGAAGCAGACAGCCTACCGCACAAAGAAAGTGGTCATTATGTGACTGCTGCTCCCACCTCGCTCTCCCCGCTCGGCTCCCCTCCCTGCCAGAGCAGTCACAGCTCCTCTTTCAGTGCCTTTTCAAAGCACTCGAGCCACCCGACTCATTGCTGCGTGCACACCAGGCTGGGATGGGCTGGGATGCGCTGGGATGGGCTGGGATGGGCTGGGATGGTGGCTGGGCAGCCAGACAAGGAACATGACATCATTAATTCCCAACACACAAGCAGGAGCCAGGCCTGCTCAGGAAAAGATATCAGGGCAGAGCACCCTTTGCTTGGAGCATCGGTGATTTGAGCAGAAGTTCTGCTGAGGAATACTTCTTTCCCAGTCAATGTACTGGTATAACCTTGTCACCTTGGCACTCAGGTGAGGACAAGAAGTCCAAGCCAGGGGTAAACAGTGTGTCTGGCTTAACAGGACGCTGAACACAAATGTTTTCAGGATGGCAGGGTGAGGTTAGAGCCTCTGTGGTTAGTTTAGTGTGGGGGTTTTAAATAAACTTCACCCCCCCCAGATCACAGCCAATCTGTAACTGCCAAGGGCGGGTTCACTTCGGGTGATGCATTTTTCATGCTCGTCCCCAAGTCCCCTTCTTGCCAGACTCACCTCATCAAAAATGGGGTGCAGGATTGTCTGAGCAGTAGCACGGTG
The DNA here is from genome assembly GCA_025345505.1 of Todiramphus chloris collaris. Lineage (NCBI taxonomy): Eukaryota > Metazoa > Chordata > Aves > Coraciiformes > Alcedinidae > Todiramphus > Todiramphus chloris. The sequence goes on from JANVCC010000174.1 coordinate 2,662,280, forward strand.
GCTCTGAAAGCTTTGGCTGCCTTTGCCAGCCCTGGGAGAGGGCCCATTCAAGGTATTGATTCAATAATATAGGTCAGCTTTAGTCATTATGCAGAGGGATCAATCACACCAGCCAGGCTCAGTGCAACTTTAATCAGTGTGACAAAATCAGAGGTGAGGGGGAGTTTGAGGTTGGTTTTGCCCTAGATTTTTTTCCTCTTTATCTCCCAGCTCTTCTTCCATCATTTGGTGAAACGGGTATAAGCTGAAGCAGCAAAATGCTTTGGGTTTCTTAATGCTACATCACTGGATGGGCAGGAAAGGTCCAATGATTCCTCCACAGGCTCTGAAATGAATCCCAGTTACTGCATGAGGAGGCTCTGATTCTTAAAAGACAGGGTTTGTTCAAATCCTTTTGAGGATGAGAACATCACCTCTTCGTCCTCTGAGAGATCAGATCTGAGAACCTGGGGTTTTGGGAGGACACTGTAAAAACTGCTCCTTGCCCCAAGATGTGGGTTACATCACACACGCTCCTCTGGAGAGACACGCAGGGATTTTTTTTTCAAACTGTAGTTTCTGGAAGCAGCTTGTGCTGTAGGGTCTTTCCCTCTTTCCCTGTTGCACCAGCCAGCAGCATATATCCTATAGGGCCCCTGTGAGTGAGCTCTGAGCCAGGCAGACACGAGCTAGCTCCAAACCGCAAGCTTTGTGGCCTCAGTTAGCACAGCGCCAAGCAAAAGACCATGCAGATGTGCGCTCGGAGGGACGTGTGCTACTCTCATGTAGTTCACACTCTGCCCTGAGTGCTCCTGGAGCAAAAAATAACTCTTAAAAGTTGCACAAGGAGCAGCTGAGTTCCCCTCCCATCTCCCCTTTGTGCTTTTCTGTAATCTGCTCCAGCTCTGCCAGGCTGATGGGTGAAAAGCAGAAAAAAACATGCTTCTGGACAAGGACCAGAATGTGCAGCTCGGGATACACGTAACTTCCAGGCTTCTTGAGGAGAAAAGTCTGGTTTCCACGTAGTCCCTGTACAGAAGAGAACTGGTGGGAGGCAGCACGTTTCCTTTGCATAGGGCTTATCATTCCCATTGCCTCTCTGCCCCTCCCTGTCTGTCTGCCAGGCTACCTGGCCTGCAAGCAGAGATAATATCTCACAAGAGACTGATAAGGGCAAGGGGGATGTGGCAATCGATGGTCAGAACCTCCCCTTTAATCGGGTCTGGTAGGATTGCCCATTGGTAAACAGAGTGCCGTGTTTCGCAGGCTTCCCCCGCGCCCTGCCTGCGTTGCTCTCTGCACTGAAACACAGCAGTTGAGCTATTGGCTTCCTTCGGAAAGCTCCAAGCAGGTGACTCACACCACGTACCTTGACTTCTCTTTTGGCGCTGCCAACGCCGATGCCTTCTCTCTTTTTTTTTGTTGTTTTTTATGGCTGGAATTTGTCCCCTTTGCTTTAACCCTGACACAGACAAATACCACCCGCATGACCCGGGTTTGCCAGTGGTTTTATGGGAGGTCAACTCGTCTCTGTACGCTTGGTACCTGGATAAGGAGCGCAGTGGTGGGGGAGTCCACCTGTATGATTTCAAGGAGGAACTGGTTGTCTCTGAGAAGCAGTCATACAAAAAGCAGCTCACTCTGCTCTTGCCCTCCCGGGCCAGAGCTTGACCAAAGGCTCTCGCTGGCTGATGCCCGTTTGGCTTCATGTGGGACGTGGGCAGACAGCTGTGGTCCATTTCCCAGCAGACACGTGTCCTTCTGATGGAGAAGGGTGATTTCAGGGGCTGCTAATGGACAACCCCAGCAGAGGAGCCAAAGGCAGAGAGGGACAGAGAGCCCGAGACCCCACTCTCATCCCTGGAGGTGGCCTCTTTCACAGCAGGGCTTCAGCTGGAAAAGCTTCTCCTCTGCCTTTGTTACTTGTTCTACATACAAAGGGACAGCGTGGGTATGTGATGCAGCCAGCCCAACACATCTCCCCAGCCCTTAGACAACACTTTGCACAGGCCTTTTTTCTTTTTCTTACAGTCTTTGCAGTACTTCTGGAAATAAATACATCGTCCTGGTTTAGACCTGCAGCCCGACAAACAGTTGGTAGCCTGTAGAAAGCTCTGCTAATGCCATTGCTGTCTGGCTTGTTTCGCTGCATTTAATGGGACTTACCTGAGGAGTACTAGAAGACAGAGGAGGAAAACGTGGCTGGGATGGGTAAATAACTATTTTTGAGGCATCTCACCTTTAGCAACCACACAGTGATGGTCATGTTTGTTATGGGGCATGTTTACTAACTCCAGGAATCAGTTTGATATTAATTGCAAGCGCATATGCAGACCTAAATACCGCTGCAATGCAAGTCTGTCCTAGATTTATGGTCCCTCTTACATTAGCTAGTTAAAGAAGTAGTACAAACATTTAAACACCAGTAGCAGTAAAGATAAAAATGTAAGTTTGATTAGATAAAGAATAAAGATACATGTTTTATATTTACACCTGGACCATAACCTTTGTTTGCTTCAAGTTAAGGCCACTCAAGTGCACGAGCATTAAGTAGAGATTTCCTGGAGGCCCAAACACCTCCTGGTGTAAATGAACCTTTGGGGTGTGGGTGCACAATCGCTTTGAGAACTGAAGGGCCTGTGAAGAAGTGGCAGAAAGGAGGAGGTGAGCTCTCTCTGGGACAGAGCCAGAGGCATTAGTAAGCCCCTCTCAGCAGGGAATCCAACCAAGCTGTGGGGATGGTGTCCTCCAGCAGAGAGGCACCTTGGGGACAAGGACACTCTCAGAAGGTGAAGCCAATTCTGACAGACCCTACTGCAAAGTGATGGGGGTGTTAACGAAATCTGCAGAGTCTTTTGTCCGAGAATTGCTCAGGAAGAAACGAGGGGCAGGTTGCTGTGCTGCTGGGTCTCTGCCACTGGGACGGCAGTGAACCGGTGTCACCGCTCCCAAAGGCTCCAGGAGGGTGATAAGAGGCGCAGGACCTCCCCAGGGGGAAGGTGTGGGTTATCACATGCCTGGAGCCGTGGCAAGGTGGGTACAAAGAGCACTTCCCCTCAGATCCACATCACAGCCTGCCGGGTGCGAAGCTGAGGTCACATCAGACTCCTCGCCCACGTGGCAATCTCCTGTGCGCGCTGATGTGCAATTAAGCGGTGTCCTCCCTACTGTCATCACCGCAGCTACCGGCACAACCAGCCAAGCCCAGCTCAGACCCATGGCTTGACAGGTCTGATGTCCCTCGGATCTGCCAGGACCAGGTGTCGTAGGAGGGACAGACTCTTGCATCTGCTTTCACAACAGATGCGACTGCCATTCGCACTGCAGGAGCCCTGATTTTTTGGCTCTGTCCTCTGTTGACATCGAGGTTAAATTAGTGCAGCTCCGTGGGCTTGGTGGCACTGCCCGCCTCTAAGACACATGTCAAGGGCACAGAGAAGCAGGCCTCGGGGACACGGTGGCACATGCCTCTTTTTTTTTTTTTTTTCTTT
>JANVCC010000174.1:2666149-2706964 GCA_025345505.1 Todiramphus chloris collaris
GGGGGGGTTCAGCCTGCAGAGGAGAAGGCTCCCCAAGGGAAGACCTTCTGGGGGCCTTGCAGGACTTCAAGGCGTCTCTCAGAAAGATGGAGACAGAGTTTTGAGCAGGGCCTGTTTGGACAGGACAAGGGGTGATGGTTTGAAACTAAAAGAGGGAGATTTAGGCTGGAAAGAAGGAAGACATTTGTGACACTGAGGGTGGGGAGAGCCTGGCCCAGGCTGCCCAGAGAGGTGGTGGCTGCCCCATCCCTGGCACCATTGCAGGGGAGGTTGCCCGGGGCTCTGAGCACCCTGCTCTAGGTGCAGATGGCCCTGCTCCCTGCAGGGGGGTTGGACCAGATGACCTTTAGAGGTCCCTTCCCACCCAAACCAGTCTGTGACTCTCTGATTCTATGACTCTCTTCCAGTGACTTCCCTGCTAGCGCCTGGCTTTTAAGCAGGCTTTTCTTAGCCCACGCAGCCCCTGGGGAGCCTTCCCTCCCTGCCTGCCCGGGGATGAGGAAGGAGGAGGAGACGGGAGGGCCTGGAGCAGTTCCTGCTCTCGGGGGGCTGTGAAGCTCCTTCCTCCCCCCCAGCCCCGGCTCCGGGAAATGGCAGGCGTGAGCTGGACACCGTCCGGCCCCACGCCGCCTGTCCGTCCGTCCGTCCGCCCGCACTCCCTCTCCCCCTCAGCTGCCGGCCCGGAAACATCACTCCAGCTGTGGCTTATTAAAGCCGGAATGTCTCTGCGGGACCGGGGAGAGCCAGAAGGATCATTAATAACAACTAACTCTGCTGCCTTGCGTGCCAGCCAGGGCCTGAAACAGCAGCTCCCACACAAGAGGCAAGAAACGCAACCCCCCAGGAGCATCGCTCGATGGCTGCACCCCCTTCCCTTCCAGGGATGGACCTGCTCCTTCCTGCCAGGGAGGAGAGCATGACAGGGATCCCTTCGCCGAGATCCCACGCTCATTAGCTGTGTGCAGCAGAGATGAAATCTGGTAGGAGTCTGACCCGGCTCCACTCGCCCTCCCACAGGGACAGGGGCTGACCCGAGCGATGCTCTGCGATGCATCTGGAGCTGCAAAGCCTCTGACCAGCCGCGTTTTCACAGAATCACAGAATGTTCAGGGTTGGAAGGGACCTCAAAAGATCATCTAGTCCAACCCTCCCCTGCCAGAGCAGGACCACCCAGATCAGGTCCCACAGGAACACATCCAGGTGGGTTTGGAATGTCTCCAGAGAAGGAGACTCCACAGCCTCCCTGGGCAGCCTGTTCCAGGCTCTGTCACCCTCACCGTGAAAAAGTTTCTCCTGATGTTTCCATGGAACCTCCTGTGTTCCAGCTTGCACCCCTTGCCCCTTGTCCTGTCACTGGACGTCACTGAGCAGAGCCTGGCTCCATCCTTTTGCCCCTTGCCTGTTACATATTTATAAACATTAATGAGGTCACCCCTCAGTCTTCTCCAAGCTAAAGTGACCCAGCTCCCCCAGCCTTTCCTCAGAAGGCAGATGTTCCACTCCTAAGTTTTCTGCCCTAAGAAGTTCTTTAGCCCCAGAGCCTGGGCTCTGCACTGCAATGTTGACCTCTCAAGTGATTGTGGGCAAGCAAATTCATTTCTGGCCTCAGTTTCTCCTCTGCCCTGTTTATTTAACAGCATATTTGGAGGAGGGATGGCATCTCTTGACTTGCAGGGGCCCTGCTGTTTCCTGTGTTCCTAGCCTCTACCAGAACCAACATTTAGTAGAAGTCATAAAGCATTCAGTGAGTTTTTTTCCTCTTTGTGAGTATGTCGGAACTAGATCCTTAGTTCTGTGATTGCAGACGCTGGCCCAGGGCCAGTTCTCACGTAAGTGGGTGGATGTCATCTCATTGAGGCCACTTAGCTCTGTATTTCAGCACCCAGTGCAACAACTGACTGTCTGCCTGTGCTTTGGCGAGTTCCTGAGCTTTCCCACTTCAAAACCAAGAATGGATTCTAAAGAGCAACGTGGCGAGTCTACCTTGTGCCAACACTGTAGGGCACCGAGCAAACGCAGCCTCTGGCCATCCTTTTCCAGAAGCAGCTCCTCGGTGAGCTCCATGAAGTAGAGCTGAGGTTCACAGCGCAGGTCTTGGCAGGTAGTTTTTCACGTCCCTTGTTTTACAGTTACCACCCAGTACTGCTGGCATCAGCAAAGAACCAGATCACAGAGTGGGCTATGAAACCCTGAGATTTTTACCAGTGATCTACCTGCTCTATCTAAGCATCTGTTAGATAGGAATATACAGGGGGTGGTTATATATATATTTTTCATGGGACTTTCCTTTTAGTGTCACTTGCAGAATGGTAGACTGAGCAGCCGGACACACAAAAAAAAAAACCAAAAACACCTGAGAAGCACAGCACTTGAGAAACAGATCATCTTTTGACACCAGGGTATTTGTTATAACAATGAAGGCACTAGACATGCTTTTTTTTTTTTCCTCCAATTTCAAGTGAAAGTTGATTTTTCTGCTGAGATCACTTGATTCTGGGAGCTGCAACCTGAAGTAAAAACACTTCGTACTGTAAAACGCTCTGCTGAAACACAACTTGCTTTCCCTAAAAACTCGGTCTTCTGATCATCAGGAAGAGGAAATAAGCCAGCAGCTTTGAAAGAGCTTTCTAAACTGCTCTGCTTTATTATTACTATGAATTCTTGCATGCCAGCTTCCTTGTAAAACTCTTCTGTAAAAAAATACCTAGAAGGAGATTAGATTTTTAAGGAAAAAAATAAAAATTCAAAACACCCTCTTTCATGCCAATGCACAAATCAGCTTGTTCAGAACCCAAGCTCTAAGATGCATTTCTGGCCTTGGTTTTGTTAAGTGGCAGGCTTTATTCAGAGCAGAACTAACCAGCAATCTCTGCTCAGGAGCCCAAAGAATCTGCCCCTGGGTGGAATTCACACTGGAAACATTGCTGGGTCTAGAACTTGTGCTGTCCTTTGGCAGGAGGGATTTCACCCCCTGAGCTGCATCTCCGTGTGTTTTGGCATATTGCTCAACTGCATCTGCTCCTCGTGTTGTACCAGCAGCTCGGGCTGGCTCCATGTTGTTCAATCAGCCCCGGAGACCTCACAGCCGAAGTTAATTTGGCCCCTCTGGCCTTTCTGTTCCTATTTAAGTCAACCAGCTTGAGCTGCTGCTTCCTGCTGTGTCTCCAAGAGCAGAGCTCCATGGGTGCACTGTGGTGGCCAGCCATGGGAACCAGGCTCGTGTTAGGCATGGTTGGAAAACACTGTTGGCATCACCAGCATCTGCTACGGTTCCTGTAACATCCCTTTGGCCCCTGACCCCAGCAGTCCACCTCAGCGTGCTGCAGGTAAGCTTAAACCCAAGGGCAGGTGAGGGTGGAGTTGAGGGTTTCGTCTGTGCCCAAAACTGTTTGGTGGTGTCTACTGCGGGTCTCTGTGCTGCTGTTCCTGTGTTGTACCCCAAAGGTGGCTTGGGGTAGATTGTTGGGGTGTTGTTGCCGTGTTGGTCGGTGGCTGAGCGTGGTGGGAAGCTATTCTAGTTGTGGTGCCACACAAGTTCAATGCCAGGGTGTGCTAGCATGGTGCTTGCTGCACCAGGGAGAAACTGAGGCAGGTAGCAGTGCCGGCACGTGCTGTGCTTGGAACAGACTGGGAGGAGGGCAAAGAAGGTGCTTGTGGCGAGGCAGAACTGCGTACCTGCAGCTCTGCCACCAGTCTGTCCATGAGGATGGAGTCCAGTGCTGTTGTTTGTGTTGCTGGGAGTGGCTCGCAGGCATGTTTTAGTGTCATCCTCCAAAACAAGTTCTCTCTTCTGTGCGGGTATCCCCCAAGATCACGACAGGGCACCCCAGGGACAGGTTACTGCTGTGCAGGGCCCTCCCAGCCCTGCCATGCTCTGCTGCTTAGATTTTGGGCAGTCATGCAATGTCTGGGTGCCTCAGCTCCTCGTCTGTCCTAGGGCACTGCTGTGAGGAGCATGCAGCACCCGGAAACCAAATTGTTTGATGTACTGAAATACCAGGACTGGGCAAAATAAGCAGTTTAATGAGAGAGGGGAAGAGGAGCAGTGCCAAGGTAACAGCAGAATATCTGATCTGACCGTCACAACTGGTAGTTTTGGCACAGCTCGTGCGCATCAGGCTTCTGTAAGATCCCTGTATCTCTTCTGCAGGTCCCAGTTGGGGAAGGTTCCCACTGACCCCTTTAATATCTACTGCTGGGGACCTGTTTCCAAATCCCCGGTGTGGCAGAGAGCTGCTGAGGGTGGGAGCTGATGCTCAGTCCCTGTTTTGTGGCGAGGATCTGTTCCCTTGCTCGGGCTGAACCTCGCTTACGTTGGTCTGTGTGAATTCACCGGCATCTTTTAAACCCCAGCAGACCCAAAGCGCTCTAAGCGACCGTGCCGCTCGAAGCCGCCGGCTCCCAACCCTGATGCAATTACGTAAAATTAAGTTCCAAATAAATTACAGAGGGGAGAGGATGGGGGATCAAGGAAGAGAAGGTTTTTGGGCAAGCCTGTATAATTGGCCTAGGCCTTTTGACCCTGTCTATTATAGAGGATCTAAGGCTCCTTCATTACCCAGCTCCATGTGCATTGTAAGTGTCAGCTCTCTCCCTGAGCAGGCTTTTGGAGCCGTTTAGAATCAGACAAGTGTAGAAAATCCTCCGAGCTCTCCCAGATAAAGTCCCTGGAGGATTCGGGTCTCCGGGCCACTCTTGGGCTTTGCGTTTGGCCTTTTCATTTTGGCTCCCAAACCTGCCATTAGTCACTGATCCTTCAATAAAGCTTAGTCAGAGTTCATTGGAGGTGAAGGAAACAGCACAGCCTGCTCGCTGCTGATGCCCCAGCCCAGGGGAGGTGGGGGCAAAGGCTGCCAGCTCCAGGAGATGCTCTGAATTGTCCTCTCACAAAAGGAATGGCATTTAGCTGATGCCATTTCTATAAAGTGCCTTTCTTTCTGGTTTTGGTTGGAGTGCAGCTTTTTGGGGGAATTATGGTGCAGAGATTCTTGTGCATCTTGCATCTAGTTGGACTAGGTGATCTTTTGAGGTCCCTTCCAACCTTCCCTAATGTTCTGTGATTCTGTGAGGAAGCTCTGGCTGCAGGAAGGGTGAGGAGGGCAAGGGCCAGGCTCTGGATCCTTCCCATGCAAAGTGGCTGCAAAGTTTACAGCACATAGTGCAGTCCAGGCTTTCCCCCCAGCAGTGGGGAACTGTGTTCTTACAGACCTGGGATCCCAGAGGGCATCCTTACTGCTACCCCTCCACACTGTTTACTTTGAATGGTGCTGGCCCCTTTGGACCCCAGCACTGTGAGGGAGAGGAGGTGATGACCCTTCCAAGGTGCTCCTAGGTTCTTCAAGATACCTTGAAAAGCACTCGTGTGCTTCACTCATGAGCCTGCGGATAGGAAGGAACCCATCCAATGCACATGCCCTCCTTGTTTTGAACCATGCCATGCTGGTATATTAATGAGAACCACGAATGTGGGAATAATGCATGTTTGGACCGACTTCAGGGATAATGTGATCAGAAAGGAGTGGTGTCACAGGGCTCCCTTTGAAGCAAGGACCAGAAAGAGCATGATATTTTTATCTTTTTTTTTTTTTTTTTTCCCCTGAGCCCAGATCTTAAAATTCTCAGAGTACATTTGTTTTCTCTGCGCGATGCAGCTGAGTCCTTGGGACAGTCTGACAGAAGAAGCAGGTACAACAGGTAACGATGCCAATTAGACTTCCTGGGTTCCGCTCATTAGCTGACAGTTTAACAATGGAGCATCTTTTTCTGCTTAAATGGTGCCCAGGGACACACTGGCATTTCCCAGTCTGACCCACAGCTGTAAGCAGGTGAGAGCTGGTGTTTGGGAGCAGTGTTTAGTGTCCTTTGGACTCCTTCCTCTCTCTTGAGATTGCTAAATATTTCCAAGTGATTTTTACAACTGGCTGATGTGGTTTTTAAAAATAGCTTTTCTATGCCTTTAATATTGCCTGCTTTTGAGGCAGTATGTGACACAGACCTGTCTGTTCCCAGCTCGGAGAGTGCCTCCAAATCTCTAATAAATCAGCAATCCTGCTGTAGCTGACATGATTTTAGCTCATTGCCAAATGGGGATGAATTATGGTATATCCACATATAGAAAGAACTTTGAGATCTTCCAGTTACAAATAGCTCCCAGAGAAGGAAAAAAGATTCAGTGAACCTGACAGGCACTATTTATGAAGGTTACAGAAAAGGACTGTAGGCTGGTCTGGACCATTTTTATGATGACATATGTTTCTAGGGTATCTCTGCTTTGTTCTTGCCAGCAAAGGTTTGGGGGTTCCTTCCTTGGGTTTCTTTTGAATTGTTTCTTTTTTTTCTGCCTTTGTGCTTTTCTTGTCTTCATTAACTATTGTGTTCTATTGCTTATGGCTAAATTCTGTGCTTCAAGCTATGAACAAGTGACCAAAATTTAGCAGAAAGTACCTTTGGGCATCATGTATTGGGAAGCGCCTGTTGCAAAGCAGTTGTGGGAAATCCTGTCCTTGATTCATTTAAAAGTAGAGTGGAAACAGCACAGGAGCAGCTTCAGCGAAGCCCCATCCGCTCTGTTGTGCAATGGTCTCTCAAATGATCATCACACACCATTCTGTGTGATGGCCCTTGAGGCATTTCAATGAGAATGACAGCGGTGTCCCCAGACATCCGGAAAATCCCGAGTCAGCCCTATATTTACATAAGGATTGGGAAACGAAATTTCAAGTCGTGAGACCTGGAAGAGAGCACTGTGGGGTTCGGTTGGTCTTATGGTTTTTGGGGGGTTTGTTTTGTTTAAGTCTCCGGTGTTTCCTCAAGTTACATTTTTCAAGCTTTCTTACGTAGCCACAGGGGCTGCATTTTGATCACTTTTTAAATGAGCACTGAGATTCTCGCACGTATGACTGCAGGAACTGTGTCTTTGCACAAAATAGAGCATGAACTGTAGGATTTCCACCAAATGAGCAGTAACGGCTGATGTAAAGGTGTTGGAGGTGCAGTAACAAATAGGCTGAATACGTCCCGGGAAACTCCAAACCAATTTCTTTACAATCTGAGTGCATGCTTGAAGCTGTACCTGCTGCAAAGTCAAGACAGTCTTTGCCAGAACCTTCTAGATGCCATGGAGTGATCTTTCCATGGAGGATTTGAGCCCTGATGTTGTGTGGTTGTCAAAAAGGAGGGAAGGAGCTGCCCCTTCTTTTTGGCTGAGCTGTCAAGGTTGGCAGAGCCCAGACTTTGTGGGTCAGTGCCTTTAGGTATGCCAAGCTGTGGCTGAGACAGGCCTTGGGCTGTGTTTGGATGAAGACTACGCGCATATGTACAGCCACCAAGTAACTACAAGTGCTCAGGAATTCTCATCTTGCTCCCAAAGGCCATTCTTTGGCATGATACAGCAAAGGGAGTCTCTGTGCCTCGGTGTCCCCATCTCGGCAACAATCCTCCATCACCTGCCATCACAAGAAGTGCCTGGTGTAAAGTACTCCAGGTGTGGGATGAGTATGAGGGCAGATTCTCCAGGTTTGATTGTAGGCTCTTGGATGCCTTTGGTCAAGAGCTGCCCCTTGGCTTGTTTACAGTGATGCTTCGAAAGCACGCGCGGGAAGGTTTTTCGCCCTCGGACTGGCTTCTTCAATAACACTTTTGTTTGGCCACTTTTCCAAGGTGAAATGCGACACAGCGTAGAGAGGTCAAGGCAGCAGGGGACCCTGATAGAAAGGAGGGTGGGAAAACACAGCCCAAATGCCACAGTCATCCATGTATTATGAGAATAAAGAAAATAGCCCAGGTTTTGGCTAGTGTCCCCTGCCTAGCTGCACCATCCTCCCCCAGGAACAGGTCTCCCTACTTTTGCAGAGGGAGGAGACCCAGAATTCAGCTCTTCTGTCACTGCTGGTCCCCATGGCCTTGGAAGAGCCACTTTCCATCCTGGTGGCTCAGCTCTTGGTGCAGAGAAGTGTCCCTGAGGGCTGACAGGCAGAAGAGCTACAGCAAGGGCTGTAACACAGGGAGAACCTCCCTGGAAAGGGCAACCAAGGACCAAGCTTTGCTGCCACTCGGGATGGGGCCCTGCGGTGCTGATGCTGCGGGGAGAGCTGGGTGCCTGCTCACAGGAGAGATGCCCAAGGTGCCTGCCCGTGCTGCTGCCACATCCAGGGGAGCGTGGTGGGAGAAGGGAGGGGAAACAGCGACGTGTGTTTCTTCTGCAGCTCGGTTTCAAGGAAAATTTGCCCTTTCACAGTTGCTTAAGCGAAATGTCAGCGAATGCCAAATGCCCGGAGCCACATATGCTCTACACAAGAGAGGCTCCATAAATCAGGGAGCAGTTAGTGGGAAAAAATCAGGTTCCAAGGAGGAAAGCAGTGGGATACGACTTTTTTTTTCTTTTTTTTTTCTTTTTTTTTTTTAAAGCTAGGGCAGCAGTGTTTCAGTTTATTATGCAGCCCAGCAGTGAAGGAATTCATCACATTGTCACTCCCCCCCCCTTTTTTTATCCAAGAGTGAGAGTAAATGTGTGTGTGCATACGTGTGTGAGGTGGGGGAGGAACAAAGCGGCCGTGCAATCAACTTTGTATAAAATTGGCGCCGTGTCCCGCGCACAATGCGGGACAAAGGCTGGGGGGCTGGTGGCTCAGCTGGGAGTCAAGGCAGCACAGCTGTGACCAATGCCAACACAGTTCCCATCAATATGGAGTGACCCTGGCTCTCTTTGCAACCTGCTTCCAGGCTCATCTCCAATAATTCTCACAAAAGACGGGAACAAACAAAACCTTTGTCAGCACTTCCAAGAGTTTCCCTCGAAAAATCTTAAATATTTCATTAGACTGTTCTTGTTCCTTTCTTTCTCTTTTACCTGATCTGGGCTTAAGAAAGCAAATGTGGACACTAAAACTCTGGGTCAACAAATGATTAAAGGAAAGGCTTAAAAGGAGAAAGGATGGGTTTAGTAGTGGGGGAAGCTACTCGTGCTGCTGGCCAGTGTGGGACACCAGAAAGGCAAGAAAGCAAGAAACTTCCCTTCTTGTTAGTTAGCACTCCAGGCAGGTATGGTATCACATTAAATCTGTTTACTTAGAGAGGCACAGATTGAAATACAGTAGCCAGTGGGGCCGGGGATGTGTGGTGGCAAGTGCAGGCTGAGGGGCAAGCAGAGAACCTGTGTCCCAGGCTCTGCAGCCCACCAGCCAGTGGGCACTGTCCTGGTGCTCTGCGGAGAATCAGAGTGGTTTGGGTTGAAAGGGACCTTACAGATCACCTAGTTCCAGTCCCCCTGCCATGGGCAGGGACAGCTCCCACTAGACCAGGTTGCTCAAAGCCCCATCCAACCTGGCCCTGAATGCTTCCAGGGAGGGAGCATCCATAGCTCCATAGAACAGGACCACAAAGCAGTGATGGTGGCTGTGGTGAGGGAGCTTTCCTGGAGCTCCCTTTCTGGAGTAGATCTTCCCTCTGGCAGCAGCTCAAACTCTGCCTGTCTTTGACAGGTCCTGAGACAAGCTATGGCAATACATATGTGAATCAGTGTAGGCCTCCCTGCTTTCCCTCTGCCGCGCATCAGCTCTGAGGAAAACCAAATAAGCTTGAGCCTAGTTGGGTCAGGAAAAAGATCAAAGCATTGTCCCTCAGCTGGGAAGAAAGCTTTGGGAAACCAGCATTTGTCTGGTCACCATCACGCATCCTCTCTGACGTTACTGGGTTGCTCACTCCCACCAGCTGGGAGTGAAACTGGGGGAACTGCATCTGAAAATGGTCCTGCATGCCAGGGCTTAGGATGAGGAGCCTGAATTCCTGAGGCAGACTTGGCCAAATGATACAAATGCTTCAGAAAGAGGAGGTGGAGAAGGGAAAAAGTCAAATCCTGCCTCTCCTAACCTTGACCAAGTCTACAAAATGACCCTTTTCCTAGGTTATGAGGCTCTGATGCACTCCACAGGCTCTTCCAGGCATCCCTGAGCTAACAAAAGGATCTGGTTACAAATATTAAACACTTCTTAATAACTCTGCTGTGCCATGAAACAGAGTCCATTCTGGTTCGCTAAATGACTCTGAAAGGACTTTTTTTTTTCCTCCCCTGCTTCCCTCCTCTTGCCTGGTTTTAAATAGGCCCTGAGTGGTAAGAGCCAGCACAATGGCATCACTCCGGCTTTGTTTCAGCCTTGATTTAGCCACCCTTTTAAGGACCCTACTGAATAATTCAGTGTTATCATTCAGGATGATGCCGATTATTACAAGAGTTTCTTCCCTCCCTTCCCCCTCCTCCTCTTCCCCCCCATAACCTTTAAATTCTTTTCACACGTGAATGGGTTCAAAGGAAGTCGTGTAAGGAAAACACACAAGGAGGAGGTTGCTGCTCTCCCCCTCTGCTGTCAGTTTGATAAATATAATGTGTCACCAATTAAAAACTCATTGCCATTCTCCCTCTGCAGCCATTGCCTCGTTAAGGTCCTCCTCCCGGGGTGGCTCCCAGGATCCGCTGCTATCATTGTTGATAACAGAGGGCCTGTTTTTTTCCCATCCTGGGCCATTTCAGTGCTACACATTGGCATGTAAATAAGTTATTCACTCGACATCACTTTCTGATAGAAAAATGACCATGAAACTCTTTGATTTTGGGTTTGCTCTTGTCACAAGTGCACAATGAAATCAAGAGTTTCAGTTTTGTCTGTGGCTTGTGGAGGGCTTTTTTTTTATCTCCTTTTTTTTTTGGCTTTTCTCTTTTGCAACTGCCTCTTTTCAGCATTTGTATGGAAATTGTCCCATCACACAATTTAATGTGGGCATAGTTTGACCTGGTAGGTGTCCCGACTTCAATATAGCAGATTGTTGTTTATTTTTGCCCTCCCCAGGAACATTAAAAAACAATCTGGGTCATCAATAAAAAGTTGTTTTCTTTTTTCTTTCCTCTTTGCACTATTAATGCCTTTGAAGAAGAGAGGTGTGGCTGGCACCAGAGACCCCCTGACTCTTTCCCCATCACGGATACATGGAAGGGACATGACTGAGACAGTCCCACAGCTCTGCTTTTGCTGCAGGGTGCAGCAAGGGGGAGTAAATTCCAGGGAAGGCCAGTGGTTATGGAAGGCAACCTCTCCCTGGAATATTGATGGGTGCCTTCAGTCTCCCTGCCCCTTTCTAGCTGCTCTTCCCCTTGTGTTTGTTGCATTCTCGTTTGCTTCTCAGAGTTGTTTGCAAGCCAGATGCATTTTTCACCGTTTCCTTCTCTTTTTGTCTCAATTCCTGGTTGCTGGGCAGCTTCCCCAACTGCGGTGGCCAGAGCTGCCTTCTCTGGAAGCCAAAATCAGTGGAAGGCTTCCCACAGGCAGTGAAACTGGGGCTGCGGTCCTGTCGTTCCTTCTGGATCCCCTATGAATAGCAGCCAGGCCAAGAGGACCAAGGCAGTTTCTGAAGAGGCATTAGATAGGATTCCTTCAAAGGCTGAGAAGTTTCCCTCCAAACCTCTTTGTGTCAGGAGCTGGTGTCGTTGCTAACATCCATCTCTGTGAGGCTGTGTTTGTTTCTTCTTCTGTGTTTCTGTTTCGAGGTGACTGAAACTGCTGCTCTCTTCTTCCTGGAAAAGCTGTAGTCTGTGGTTTCCATCACAATGCCACTGACTTGCCCTTGCGTTTGTTTGCTTATTTTTTTGGCACAAAGCTGCTGTGTTATCGTTGGAAAACTGTCCAAGACACTGGTGAGAGCAAGAAGGTCTGGGTCCTTGGTTGCAACGTGCTAGTTTTGAGGCTGAACACTGGGACTGGCTTTAGGGAATGCGGTTGGAATGAAGTGTGGCCATCTACTCGGCTCTGCCGTGGTCAGAGCTGCTCATCTCGCAGCTCACCAACCTGAGAGCTTCAGTGCTTTGCTCTCAAGTCACAGTAACCTGGTGTAGAACACTTCCAGGCAAGGAACACCCTGACTGAGCCTTGGGGCTCCCATTTTTGCCTTTTTTTTGTTGTCTTTTTTTCCTCTGTCTTTTTTTTTTTCCCTTAAAGCGTAACAGTGCTTTTGGAGAGAGAGATTGGAGAGGCTTTCGTTTTGGGGAGCTGGGACGCAGGTTTTAGTAATAGGGATGATTCCATGTAGTGTTTGAAGTGGAAATGCATGCAGATTTGAAGCATGTATGCTCCTAGCAATGTTCTGGAAAGCCTTGATTGTTAGAACAATTTAATAAAGCGATGAGTTTCTCCCACCCACCCCATCCCCTGCTTGCCTGTCCTCTCTCGAGGGCTCAGCCTGCAATTTCTGCTGTGAAGTTCCCCCTCATCTGCCAAGAGCTACCTTCAAGATGGGGAACTCCCTGGAGCTGAAAGACAAAAGGATTTGCAATCAAAGCCTTGGAACAGGAAAATAAAGAATGAATGAAAAAAATAAAAACCCTAAACTTTAAAAAGTTTTTCCATGTACATCCATGGTGTTTGGGCAACTTGGAGGTGGAGAGGGGAGAACTGTGTATTCTTCTTGCCCCGTTTACGGTGAGGATGTGTGGACACAGCCATGGGGGCATGGTTATCTCCCATGACACTGGATCCCCAGCTAGTGGATTTGCGAAGGCACATGAGTATTGGCTGGCACAGCCTCTTATGGCCCCATGATGGAAAAAGGGTGATAGTTTAATTGTTCAGTCTGCAAACTAAGCCAATAGTAGCTTTGAAATAAAAGCAAGGTGGGCACCAACCATCGCCTTGGTGGAGAAATGAGAGAGAAGCTGTGGTGTGAGGAAAGCAGCAGGGAGGTGAGAGGCCAGAGAGCAGGATGCTCTTGTTTCTCTCCCGTGGATCTGTGGTAAATGTGTCCCCAGCAGCTTGTGGGGTGGCTGGGACACGGGAGGCAGCAAAGCTTGGGGCAGTCACAAAAACGACTGCAGAGTGTCTTGAAGTGCAGCCCTCACGCCATCTATGAAAGGCCTTTATGAGGGTTGTCTCCTTGCGTGAAAGGGACCGCTGATTGCTGACACAGCTGAAAAGCCACCCCTGGAACCAGTGGGATGACTTTTGCCTTCCCCCCCCCCTCCCCTTCTGATATTTACCTCGCTGTTGGTTTGAAATCCCCAAAGCCAGGATGAAGCCCTGGGCTTCTCCCCACCCCTCCTCCTCCTCCCTCGTTATTCTTTAACTTTCTAAGGCGACTGTCCTCTCTGTTTACCCGGCTGGGGTGCCAAAGGCGAGGGAGCACGGAGACTGTTTATCTGCTGTCAGTCTATAACGCAGCATCCTTCACCCCCGGGGTCACCCGGGGGATTGACACCTTAACCCAGGGGCCTGGATTCCGCACTGCCCTCCTTAGAGATGCACCGGGCTGTCAGTAACAAGGCCACAGGTTTATTCAACTGAGATCTCCAGATCTCAAAAGATAATCTGGGAATAATTGGGACTTAAGGAACTTGTGGGAATCTGATTTTTTTTTATTTTTTTTTATTTTTTTTTTTCAGCGCTGCCATTCACGAAACAGATGGACATCTTATTTCTCTCTAATTTGATGGGCTTTCTTGACAAAATGGCAGAGGTTGCACTTTGCTACAATAATAACCTGCCACTCAGACTTTGTAAGGGGTTTGTGTAGATTTCTTCTTAATTAGCCCGTGTCTCGCTATCAGCGAGGAGATGCATGCGTGCGCGCGGAGTGGGGATATTCTGAGCAGCTTCTCTGCGTGAAGGAGCTGAGAAAAGAGCGGAGAAAAATCGGGGGGGGGCTTTCATGTTTGTGTCAGGTTTGGGTTTTTTTAAGTCTTATTTGAAAAATCAAGATTGGGATGTGAGCTCATTGTCTAGATGATAATGTATTCATGGATTTGCTCCTCCTCGCCCTGCGACTAAATAACAGTGAGGGGCAGCTTTCCTGGGGGGGGGGGGGGGGGGGGGCAAGTTTGAAAGCTTTGCAAACCATTGGGATTACTCTCAGGTTTGCAAAACCCACTTTTCACTTGCAAAAAACTTCCCAATCCTGCCATTTAACCCCTGACCTTCTCTTCTGCTTCTCTTTCCCTCCTCTCCCCTACCAAAGTGGATCCTCTGGTCAAAGTGTGGGATCTGTCTCTCCTCTCAAGCACACTGGTGTAAGTCAGCAATAAGCTTTTCCAGGCAAGTAAAAAGCAATTGGGAACTTTATTCATTACTCAAATAATCAAGCTCCTTAATCATCAGTGATGACTGGTTAAAGAACCAAACCCAACCAAAGAGCGTCCTATTTGATGCTATTTTTGTTTACCTCATTTCTGTGCCTTTAGAGACCATGCTCTTATGTTTGCCCTGTGGCCAGATGAACTAGTGATTTACTTCTTGAAAGCTCATCGTGCAATTGCTTGACTTCAGAGACCAGGATGTTAGAAAAGTGCTGGGTACCATACCAGTTGGTACCACTGCAAGCTGTAGCCTGCTCTACCAAGGAGGAAAGGCAGCCACTTCGTGTTGTAAGGTGGGGTGAGCGGAACGTTAGCTTGACAACTTCATTAGCGGTTCCCTCCCCTCGTGCTCGCTGCTCAAACAGAACATTTGCAGGATGTGCAAGTCCCCAAGGAAGGAGGAGCCCACAGAGGTGACAAGCCAGTCTAATCATACGCTCTGTCAGTAGAACTGTGGCATCTTCATTGAATTTACCCTTTTATTCGCTTTCCTGCGTGTTTTGTCAGCTGTCATAAGCAGGTGTCCCACAACAGGTCCTGCTCCTGGCAGGGCTGACTGCTTCCTTCATCCATAGTGGGGATGAAGGGCTTTCTGAAGAAGACCTGAGGAGTGCATATCCAATGTGTTTCGTGCTGTTTTTTCAGACAAGTTGGCTAAAGCTGCCCTTGAGACATGTCACAGACCCTGCTCTGAGGGAGCCGTTCCAGCAGGATCTATTGAACAGGAGGCACAGGCACCAGAATTTCACCCAGGGTTCATCTTTTTGCCTTATTAATAGACAGTTCTTCCAGTTAAGAATCAAAAAACAGGCATGTGCCAGATGTGTCATGGTCCCCCAACAGGAATTCTAACCTGTACTGGGATAACGTCCCTTTCCCTCACTTTGTGCATCTGTGCAGCAGACTGGGGAGAGCTCTGGCCAGCACTTGTGACTTGCTTTCATGACTGGATGGCCCATGTGCTTTTTGCCACCTGAGTTCCTTTCCTTAGCAGAAGATGATAGAGTAACTCTACCCCTGATTAGTTAAGTCACTATGTCTTCACAGGACTCAGCTTTATCTTCTACTGTCTGTCTCAAGGGTGCAATTATTTCTTCTTCCCAGGGCTGCTTCTGGCTGAGAGCTTTGTCAGGGATGGTATTCCTGGGAGGTTTTTTGAGGATGTGTTCAGAGGTCTGGGGCTATGTTTTGCAGAATAAAGGGTCTGCCACTCCCCCATCTTATCTAGCAGCTCTTGTCTGCCCTGGACTGTCATTAAGACACTGCATTTCTTGGTGTTGAGGCAGCCTATGTGTAAGAACTTGGAGCATTTTTGTGCCTCCCTTGTCTGCAGCCTGGTGCTCAAAGGGGCCTTTAGCAGCCTTTCCCGTGCCCGCTTGCTGCATGGCCATGCCAGCAGACTCTGAGCCTCTGCACCCCTCAATTCACCCTCCCCAGCGCTCACTTCCCCTAAAAACTACCCAAAGAAAGGAACCCTCCTCCTCCATGGAGGTCACTGCTGTTGCGATAAGTCTTCTCCACGCTTCCCATCAACTTGGGCTCAAGATGTTTTCTCTCTGACTCTTTGCAAGCCTCCCAGGTAACCGTGTTTAAACAAACCTCAGCGTTCCTCCAGGCTGCAGAGGAGCAGAAGTTTAAAAGGAGGTCAAAGCCGTGGTGCCACCTTCTGCAAACACAGCCCTGACGGAGGCTCTTCCCAGTACCCCCAGCCTTTCCACGAGCAGTGGTACCAACGCAAAGGACCTCGGCTTGATTTATTCCTTTCCAGAGATGAGGTGGCACGAAGGATTTAAAGAAGGCTATCTAATAGAGTGCTGGAAATTATAAATCAGTGGGGTTTTGTGAAGGTTATTACTTTAAACAAAGAGGGGGCTGAATGGAGCCAATTAAACGGCACCTGAATTGATAAACAAACTGGTTATTGTCGGGGGCTATTCGGCAGCTCTGGCGGTCCCCCCTTCTTGGAGGCCACGATGAATGTGGAGCAAGGCCTGGGGAGAAATTTACATGTGATTGGAGTTTAATGGGCCGCAACAGGCCTCCCATCCCATCGCCATGGAAACCGGCCCTTTCTCAAGATTTTAAACAGTCTGAAATGTCCTTTTATTGTCTGCTTCCAATGTGTCATGTGAGCCCGACGGGGTGGGCGCTTGTATGTATCAATTTGTTTCTGTCTCCGGGCATGGCATCGCCAGGCCATGAATATATGTGGGGGGACGCGGGGACAAAGGGCCCAGCTGATGGGGCTCCATGGAGACCCCGCCACCCCGCGTGCAGGAATGGTGACATATGGTCCAGCCTGACCCCGGGCAGCCCCACAATAGGCAACCACGCTGCCCCGCTCAGCCGCGCCGGCCGTCCCCCCTTTAGCGCTGCCTATTCATCCCCGGGCCAAGTCAACTTGCCCAGCCTGCTCCCCTGCTTGTTTGGGTGGTTGGTTTTTTTGGGGTTGGTTTTTTTTGGTGTTTTTGTTGTTTTGTTTTGTTGTTTTGGTGTTTTTTTTCCTAAAAATCTTGGCTCATTGATCACTAGAGTCTGGCAACAGGAAGAATGAGAGAGAAAAGAAATAAAGGCGGAGGGAAAAGAAAGGCGGAAAGAAAAGGCTCTTCATGTCCCAGAGATGTTTGCTTTCCACTTGATTGGAAGCTGAATGAACGTGAACATTGGAGCAGCACAAATGCTGGGCAGGAGCTGGAGAAACGTTCTCTGGTGTTTGAGTGGTTAAGCTGGATGAGGTTGAGGGTCCACCTGGCCCTGGACCGTGTCCCCTGCAGTAGTCAACATTAAACGTTTTTGATGAGGATGAAGACCCTGAGGGGATATTCACCCCACACCCAAATCTGTTCGTTTCCAAGTGACTTGCGTGTCAAACCGGCTGGGTTCGCATTGCTTTACCTCCCTGACAAAAAATATGAACCGTGTAACTCTGAAACCTGTCTTCCTATACACGCCCCGCCTGCGAGCTCTGCTCACCCCTGGGTTGCGAGGGGCAGTGAATCCACAAGCCAGCAGCATTTGCATGAGGACAAATAATCCAGTCGCCTGTTCCGTTGGTCCAGGAACGTTCATCTGAGGGAGAGCCTGAGGTATGGCTAATTTATAAATGGATCCAAAAGCCAGACACACAGAAGTCATCAGGCGTAGGCTGCCATGCTAAGGTCGTGCAGGCACTGGTCGAAGAACTGGAAGGGAACCAGTTGCAGCTAAATGGTTCGTTGGCAAAAGTACCCAGGGACTGGGCTGTGAACAAGCAGGGGCTGGCAAAACTGGGGAAGAAGGACTTTGAAAATAATGAATCTGTTGAATAAAACCTTCCACGAGCAGGGAAAAATGAAAAATCTCTTCAACCAGCCACCGCAACTTATTCACCAAGCTCTGCCTATTTCTCGCAACGCAACCTGGTTCCTGTTTGTTTCTCGAGAAGAGAATTTGTTCCAAAAGTGACTGAGACAGGATGCTGTCTGTGATATCAAAAGATCAGTCAGCTCTTCGTTGCTTTCCACTCCTAGTCATCTTCTCCTTTCAAAGCCATCCTGTGTTCTGCTGTGGACACAAAACTGGTGTTAAAGGGGGACTGGAGATAAGCTGCATTCCCCCTTTCATCTCTGGGGTGTGAGTCTGTCTACAGCTGCCTGACGAGAGGAAGTGATTTCCTGGCAGTTTGGTAGTCTGCATGAATCAAGTCCACCAGATCCCAGAAAGCAAAATAAAATGCAGTGTTCTCTGTAGCTCTTGTCTCTGACAAGTTACAGCAGTCAGAGCATAAACTGAGAGGGAATTCCTGCAAGTCAGGACTGAAACTTTTGGCAGTGCAGTGTGACATAGCCAGACCATAGCTGCTCTTCTGGAGACCAGGAGATCTGTTCTAACATCTGCTCGAGTGGAAGCTGGGCTGTAGGTGTCCTTCCTTCTAGATCCCAGAGCAGGTCTTTCCTGCTGCATTTCAGGCACTTGCAAATCAGTTTATTTTCTGTGTTCTTGGTGTTATCCTCTCCCACGCTTTTGCTTTCCCTGCCAGAGGGTATGAGCAGAGAGCAAACCAGATGAAGAACTGAGCCATGTTAACCACTTGCAGCAATGCCTACAGCTAATGACTAGAGCTTAGCTCATCGGTGGTAACCCAGGAGGTTGCTCTACCATGTTCCTTGCAGGTGTCTGTGCATGTCCAAGGTGCAGGGAAATGGCTTTGCAGCAGGGTCACCATGTGGTTTTAAAGCTGATTGATATTAAACAGGTACAATCCCCTCAATTTGGTGGGGGCTTCTTGGGTGTCACTTTTCATTAATATCTTCCAGAGTTGAGTTTAGCTTGAGATTTAATGCTACCACCTTCTCCTGGGGAAGATGCATTCTTATTCTTGTAAGACCTTATTGAAAAGCCTTTATTCATTGTATCTATTAGCCCCTCTTGATTTGGCTTGACTTTTTTTAAAAATCCCTTTTTAAATGAGGCTGATCTTGCTCTTAAGCTTGGATCCGTGGAGGTCAGGCAACCAGCAATACATCTACCCCTGACAGCCAAGCACCCTCTGTAACGCATTTACCATTTGCTTAGGAGTGATTTTCCTGCCAAGTTTATTGCCATGCCTTGCATTTGAAAGAAAATTGCTCTTATTTAGCTGGTGGCACCTGAGCCAGGAGAATAACATAAAGCAAAAGGGAAGGTTAAAATCTTGCAGAAGGCGTTCACCTCCGAGATGAAACTGTCATGTAATGGATTGGTTTTCGCATCCTAGTCCCTAAATCCAGCGAGTTTCATTTTTAAACAGGATCTGGGTAATACACCATGTCACCAGCCCTCTGCAGAATGATTTAATTGTCGGCTAAAGAGAAAAGGAAGGTTGTAAGGTGAGACTGAAAGAGAGGAAGTGACGCCAATACAACATCACATCCTGACATTTAGCACACTCTGCCGCTTCAAAGTTCAGGAATGACTTCTTCCCTCGCGCGAGCTAATTACCCAAGGTATTTCCAACATCCCTTCTGCTAATCAAGGCTAGTGCATGCTATAAATGGAGAGGGAGGAAATAGCTGGAATGTGACATGTGGGAACTGCACCGTGTAGTCTTTCTTTAGTCTCTGGAACCACCGCCTAAAGGTGCAGATGCAACAGCATCCGTGTGTGCTCTTTAGGGGATGGATGAGGGGAGATTTTTTCCGATGGAAATCTGTACAGTGAGGAAGCCACTGTCAGAAGAAGCTTTTGCCTTAGTGAAGTCTGGTTTGCAAAGCCCATGCAGAAGGCTTAGTTTTTCCTTTGCAGGCTGGGTAGTTGCTCAGTAACGCAGAGTTATAATCAAAGTGATCGGAATAAACCAAAAATTCCTGGTTTATGGCATCCATTTGGTCCTTAATGGATTAATGTTCTGTCTTTCTCGCAGGCTTTAACATTTGTGCCTGTTGTAAATCGCATTTTTTTTTCTCTCTTCTGCTCTTGTTTGCTCTCCAAATGGCTGCCCTCACCCTCCCACACTGGGTCGCAGTCCCTTCAGAAAGTCATTTAACAAAGCTGCTGCCCTGTGGACTCTCTCTTGACAATGTCAGGAAAGTTCAAACGCTGCGAACGGGCCTGGGATAGAGCAGGACTGGAGGATGTGTCCACCCAGGCCTGGACGGACAGAGGTTGACACTGCTGCTGCTGAGGGTTATAGCTGAGGGATCAAGGCGTATTTATTTTAAAGTCTGTAAGCAGAGCAATACCCCTGATGGGCCCCAGGCTGCTGGACACATCTCCCCTTGTAGTGAAGAAAGTCATTCTGCAAAGAGATGGCAATGTGGCCACACAGCTGCTATTCCCTCTGTGAGGTCCCTGCCAGCTGGGCTCAGCTCAGCACTGAAGATGCACACGAGGTGCTGGCTTTTAGAAATGATACTGGCTATCTTTCTCTTAGTTGTATCACTGTATTCCTCACCTGGGACAGAAATGACTCCAAATTCAGCTGCTTGCCCATGATATTGAGTCACTTCTGAGTCAGCTTTCCTCCCAGTGGGTGAGGATGCAAAGTCCCTTGCCCTTAGTGTGTGCGTTACCTGCCACAGTCAGGGTGGTACTCCCATGGGTGTCCTTTGGATGCACTTCAGGTTTAGCAAAAGTGGTTCGGTCCGGGTACCACTACAGAGCCATGAACATCGCTCAGAATCTGCTCCAGCAATTTGAAGCGGGGGGGGGAAACACAAAATAAGTCAGTGCAGGTGGTAGAAGCATCTCCAGGCTGCCTGTCTGTGTTTGCTTGGACAGCGTGCAGCCCTAACACAGCTCTCTGCTGAGATACCCACAATCTCTTAGCACAGCTCTGCATTTCATTGCTCCTTCCTTTCTGAAGTGCCCTCAAATGCCAGACCAGCCCCAATCTTCCTACCGCATTGGGTTAAAAGCTTTGTTGAAAGTGAATTAGCTGAGCTGTTAAACCCTAAGAACTCGAGGATTGCACCTCACAGCGAAGAGTAACTCCAATTACTTACCTGCTAGGGGAGGAGAGTCTGTTGTTGGTGCTTCTTTGTGGGCTGTGTGGATGGGGTGTCGCTGGGGATTCTCCAGTGAGCCTTTGTGCAGTCTGACCATTTCCTGCTCGTAGAGCTGGGGGAGGCAGCTCTTGCAGGGGCTGCTTTTAGTAGCAAGTGACGTGGAATGCTGATGTCTCTCCATGAGCAACTTTCCTCTCGTGATCAGGGTACCTCTTCTGTGGCTGGCTCTTCCAAAGAAAAAAAGGAGGTTCCAGCAGGACCTGGCTGAAATACAAGCTGGGTCTATCCCACCTGCACTGTAAGCCTGACCAAGTCATGCTGGTCAGCACAGCACGGCAGCTCTAGGCAAGGCATGGTCCCAGCTGCAGCCTAGTATTGCAACTTCTCTGCCCTTCTGGAGCCTCTGGCAGGGCACACATCAGGCTGGTGGAGCCCAGATCAGGCTGGCTTGCTGCAGCTGATACCTGGGATCCTGGTCTGGGCAAGAAGCTGTGTGTAAATATGTGAGATGGAGGCAGATGAGCCAACCCCTGCTAGCTAGAATGTAAGTCAGATGGGGGAGAGTGTTTCCAGATCTCAGCTGGGGTGACTGGGTTCATTGCTAAGGAGTGAGCTGACAAAAGTTGGATTCAAACCTTTACAGCCAACAGCGATGGTAACTGTGCTGGCAAAGAGCTTAAAATGCAAGCCAGGAAGTGGCCTCAGCCCCAAAGGATGGACATACCAAAAGAGAAGAAAGGGCTATTCAGAGTGTGTTGGGATTCCTCTAGAGCCAAGCATGCACCTTCCCTCTCCAACCTTGTTTTCCAGTTTGGTACTTCTGGGGGAAAGTATTGCAAGTGAGAAGACATCTGGGCTGGAGAGAGGAAAGCATTCATTTAGGCTCTGTGTGAGAGGCAGGTGAAGGTTTGAGACAAAGCTGCCAGGGAGAATCAGAGGCATAAAGGTGTCAGTGATCTTAGCCAGCACCCACAACAGCCCGGCCAGGGCTCTGAAATCAGGTGATATGGTTCTCATCACATACTAGTTTCACATTCTGACCTCAGCAAACCAGCCCCTGATTTACACCGTATTGCTAATTTTCACTGCTGTGTCACTTCAAGCCATTTCTTCCTGTAACCCAGTAAAGGGGGCCACGTGCTGAAGTGCCCTGGGAGAGCTGCAGCTCACAGCACTTGCCCCATGAGTGGCAGGAAAGTGCTCTTGCTGAGCTCAAGCCCTCAGCTTTATCCCCAGGAGCATCCTTCTCCTTGAAGCCTCGGTAGTTATATTTGTATTTAACAAACATTTGGCTAATTCCTGTCGCTGGTTGTGAACAGACCTTTAGGAATCAAACACGGCGCTGCACAGTGAGGTTGTTTTGCAAAGTTTAAAGCAACAACAAGGGACAAATGTTCTTTTGTTCCCTCAAAGGATGGAGTAGTGCAGGGTTATTTTTTTGCCCCCCTCTAGGAAGGGATGCTGGCAGCACACATAGTGGAGGTCCCAGCTATTTTCATTTCTGGGATGGGAGATGAAACAAGAACGTGGGGAAGACGTACGCCCAGTGTTGCCTTTAGGAAGAGCTGAGCTGCCCTGGGAATCAAAAGCTAAGCCAGAAATCCCCGGCATTTCCCAGCTCCCCATTGCATGGCTGCTCCCATTCAGAGAAGAATCCCTTCTCTTTTTAAAAAGAGGGCTTCAAGTGTGTCTAATTTAGTCTCCAAGGTGGGCACAGGAAATTGTGGATGAAGCAAGGCAAACTGTTGTCTGTGAAACTCATTTGCAGTCCTCCACAGAGCCTGCTAGATGTGCTGCTGTAGTCTTTGTCCAAACCACCGATTCGAGGGATTAAATACCTATTGAATCCATGGAAAATACTTTAATATTTGGTTTTGGTTCTAAGATCAGTACAAATGGTTTCTTTCCTCATGAAAATCAGCTCGGTGCTATTAACAATAATGGGTTTTGTCTCTGAACCTGGGTGTTCTCTCTGAGCTGGTTTAATTTAGGAATATTTGTGTTATAGGCATTTGAAATGATTTTTCCTCGCAGTTTCTTTCTCAGCTTCACATTGCTATTTCCATATCTATGTAAAAGCTTTTATAGTCCAAATATTTTTTTATGTATCATACAGGATAATTCCTATAGCAAGCACTCTCGCCAATAAAAATGTTTTCAGGACCAGGCTATGAGACTACTCTGTGTGTATGATACAGGAAAAAACAAATCCATACTTGTAAACCAAAGGACTTCCTACCCTCTTCCCAGCAAACAGGAGCTGTGACCCAAATTTACCCCCTTTCCTAGAAAAAACCCTTGTTGGTTTGATATATTTTAAACATTGTGTAAATGTCAGCTTGCTTTCTCTGAGCGTTCCAAGAGACTTTCCCAGCAAGATCCCACGGTGTCCCGCTTTTGAATTTCCATTGCTTTGGAGAGGCAGAATAAAGTCTTTTATACACCTGAGCTGGAGCTCTGGGGCTCCGTGCGTTTGACATCATGATGAGCTGGCAGAAAAGCTCTGCCTCTCTCTGCAGCCGCCGGAATGTCACAAGATGTTACAGCAGTACACAGAAATTAAAGCGAGAAGGGATTGCTGCTTGGAAGGGCGAAATCTCTGCTTTTTCAAAAGAAAAAAAAATTCTTCCTGCAGAATGCTTGCAAATTAATCTCCGGGCTCTGTGACTTGTCTTTCTCCCGTCGCTGCCTGAAATACAATTAAAGCTACATCAAAGGCAGAGAGAAGGGCTGTGTCTCCTTCTACCATATAATCTTGGTGCTCGGCTGGTGCCGGGGCGCTGGGCAGCGTGTGAACAATATCGTCAGCTCCCTGGGTGCCGGGGCCCGGGCTGCGTCACGCTCGGGCACGCACCCGGGCGTGCGCTGCGCCACTCCACGCGCTCGCTCTGTCCCTCTGCTGGGATGGGGGGGTTTGGGGCACCTCTCAGCTTTGGGGTTTCTCCTCTCTTATGCACTAGAAGCAAGTGTCACAGTGACGGAGAGGGGATGGAGCCAGTCTGGAGTTAATGCCTCCATATTATACCAGTCCCAGCTTTCCTCCTCTGCTTTCTCCCTCCCAACACCACCGTATCAGCTGCACTGGTCCCAGACTGGAGCACAGGGTACAAACCTGGGGCGTGCAGGTTTCTGAGCTGTACTCTGAGCAGTGAGCCCTCAGACTGCTTCTTGCTTGGAGACAACACAATCCCACAGAGCAGCTGCTCCGGGGAGACATCCCTGAGCTGGGAGGAATGGGTGTGGAAGTGAGGGATGCCCAAATGCCAGGGAGCTTCCTCCTGGGAGTGGAGAGGGGAGCCACGTATGTGGCGAGGTGGAAGGAGCTGCTTTTACTGATGGTCTTATTTCAGTAATCATTGAGCAAATGCTGCAGCCACACCTGAGAAAGGACTGGATGGGCAAGACGAGCAGCTCCCTTCTGCTGGAGCGTGAGCACAAATGAGTCAGCAGGCCCGAGAGATCAGTATTTGGGCACTGGCATCTCACCTCTGCCATCAGCTCAAGGAAGCTGCTCAGACAGGAGTTGTTTGCAGTGACTCGAAGTGCGACAGAGCTGGTACCCCACTGGGACACTGCAAAGTTCCCCCACACCCCTGTATTTCTGCGTGGTGCTGCTGTGTCTTTTGGGTACCAGCCACACTCTGCAGCAAGGGTGGCTGCTTTTTATTGGCGGTCCCTCTGCATACATCATAAAACTCTCTGGGTTATTCCTCTACAGTCAAACGAGCAGGGTGAATGGGATGGGTCTTGACTGTTGTAAACCAGTAAATCACTGTGAGGTGTGTGATGGTTGATACCGGCCAAGTCTGTGACTCTTGTGGTGTGTTGCTTTGTCTGGGGACAGCTGAGTACTGGAGACACTTTGTGCAGCTCAGAAGCAGAAAAGCCCTTTCTCTCTCTCTCCCTCCATCTCCATGGTTTCTTTCCACTGCTCCTGAGGAGACCTTCATGTAGAGAGCTAAATCATTCCTTTCTCCCTGGGTAACAAATCCTTCAGCAGATCAGATTTCCTCTTTTCATCTCTGTGGACCAGGCAGCCACGAGAGGCCTGCGTAGCCAAGCTGCTCTGGGCATAACTTTGGGATGCAGCGCTTATTCTGACATGACTTTGGTACTTGTACGTGAGCAGAGCTCTCTGGAAAATCCAGCCTCATGTATATATTTAGGTCTCCTGTGCTTCCTCATGAATCATTAAGCCCATTCCAGCAGTAGCCAGCATCACAGCCCAGGCTTGTGAAGTCTGGTGAAGCTGTGCAGTGATATCCCAGGGAAGAGAGGAGGTGGCTGAGGAGGTGGCAGTTCAGAACCTTGCTCAGATGGGCGGGTGTGTAGCTGTCACTCCACTCCCTTGCAAGTCTTTGGCACCAGCAAAGTCCACAGCGTTCGCTGGATGTGTCCTCTTTGATATAAAGAAAATGACTGCTCTAAAGCAGCATCTCTCACCAGCAGAAAAAAAAATAATAAACCAGCCTTTCAGTACTGTCACCCTTCGAACGAGCCCTGTAGCTGCTTTGGATGTTCTGTCTCAATGGCTAACGCCAAGCAGGGAGGAAAATAAACAAGCAAACAGAGCGACAGGAAAAAAATTAAGCCCTGGAAGGAAAAAAAAAAAAAAAAAATAAAGCAATGTGTCTAGAAGACAACTCAAGGGCATCCAGTGATGGGAGGGAGAAATCCTGCCACTTCCAGTTATATCAGGGGAGAGGAAAACCACGTAGACAGTGCGTTACCATCCTTAATGTACTCAGGTTAGGGAGAATTATGACAACTGTGTCGGTAATGCGTGTGAACATGGGCAAAGAGCTGATGAGGGCTCAGTCTTCTCCTGGCACGTGCTTAATGTGCCAGCTTTGGGCAGCCGGGGAGGTGAGGGGAGGTGTAGCTGCCTCGTGAGCTGCGTCGTTCACAACCCCGGGGTGGAGGGTTTGTGGCACCAGCCCGAGGGATGAGGGGGAAGCGTGTTTGTCAGGCAGCTGCCTGGGTCCAGAGCGCTCTGCTCAGCTTTTTGGGGAGCCTGGCAGGTGCACGAGGCCAGGGCGGGCAGACATCCATCGGGCACCGCAGCCGTGGCTTGAAAGCTTGAGTTATTGCTGTATTCTGAACACCCTTCCTCTAGGTGAGATCCTCACGTCAGGGTGAGGTTCCCTGTAATTGCAACAGCGTGCTTGGGAAAGTCACTCATTTCTGTGAAAATTAAGGGTCAGTTCCTTTTCTTTTGGGAGAGGTAAAAATAATAAAATCTGTTGTGATTCACTCGTGGGATGGTGAAAGGGGGCTGGGAAAGGCATGAATAACTCCTTGATCCCCTTCCCATAGCTCCCAGGCAGCCAGAGTTAATAAGTGCTCCCGCAAAGAGCCCAGCCTCCGGGCTGGATTGGTGCACGGAGGTGCTGAGCTCTGTCACACAGCCTGGCAGCAGTGGGAAGTGGCTGGGACATGTTCAAGGCACGGCTGGAGAACAGAGAACCCCCGTGAGCTGGGAAAGGTGCAAGAGATGTGGGGGTGGCAGCATCCCACACCCGTGACTGACCTGGTAACTCCAGATACGGCTGCTCCGTAGGCACAGTGCAGAGTGCCAGCAGGCCAGCAGCACTTGGTCCTGCATTGGCACGGTGGCAGAAGGAGCCCAACCCTGAAGGATTTCTGAAAGACATGACGTGCAGGGAGTCACCTGGCAGGGTAGAATGGGAGAGTGAGGATGGAGAAGCACAGAGGAGGGCAACAGAAGGAAAAACCAGGGAGCCGGGGAGGACTAGAGAGAGGAAGATGTTCACAGGACTCTGAATGGGAGGCTGAAGCATCCAGCCAGTAACTGCTGTGCTAGCCCGAGATCTGACTTTGGAGGAAAAGCCTCTGCTTTCACATGCAAACAATTTAGCCCGATTAACATGGTTTTATTGCCTGCCGAGTGCTTTTCCAAATGGGACCTGGAGCTTTCACACACTTCTCTGCCTCCTCTGCATTCTCTTATTCCTCAGAGGCAGAAGGATTTTTATCTTCATCCAGCGTTTAAAAAAAAATAATAAAAAAAAAATTTCCATAAACCCAGCTGCCTTAAAAAAATAAAGCCCCTTTCCTAGTCTATGCTAATAATTTACTATTATTCCAGGTTTTATTACAAACTCTTTCAAGGGCTGCCCAGAGCCCCATCCGTAAATAGCACATAACTCAGGCCATGAGGATTTCCTCCCTGGTGGGACTTTTAATGTCTAAACCAGAGGTGTCAAACAAGCAGCTCAAAGACCCGTTGTGGCCCTGGAGAGTTTTACATCTGGACTATATCTCCGTGCTTAACACATTAGCTTTTGCCCCAAGCAGCTCCGGATTTCCCTCGTCAGTTTGCACTGAACCCGAGTTGGGGTTTGATTTAAGAGGCTCAGCATTCAAGGGAAAAGAAAAGATACCTGCTTAAACGTTCAAAGCGCTGCCCTGAAGGCTCCCAGGGTTTTGGAGCCGGGTGCAGGCACATATCTCCCCTGAAGCGATGCACATTGCACCCAGAGCTGCTTGGGAGAGAGCGAGGAGGGCTCTGTGTGCCAGGCGCTGGTCCCACGCACCAGCCCTGCTCCCTGGTTATCGCTGCATCTACCCACGACCTGCAGGCTCGTGGCTCTGCGTGCTCCAGGGCCGTGGCCGCCCTCAAAATCCAATCCACCTCTGCTGGAGGGCGACTCGGGAGAGCTGATGGCTCCGTCTCCTCCTTTTTCTTCGTGGGAGATGGAGTGTGGCCTCAGAGGGGGAATTCGGGAGAGTCGGACTCTCTTCCTGCCTCTTCCATGACCTTCGTGGGTGGCACTGAGTCGTTTCCTTTTCTGCTTTCTCTCTTGCGTGCTCTCTGCCTCTTCTGACAGCTGGGACTGTCCCTTCCTCTGTTCCCAAACTGTCCAGCGCCGTAAGACCCTGATCCCAGCTGGGCCGTTCGGATACAACAGTGTAAACAAGTAAAACATCGAAGTGACACTTGCACTGAGAGATGGAAGCCGTGCTGCACCCCTCCTGCTGCTGCTGCAGCACTGCCTGTCGCCAGTGATAAAACCTATTTTAATGGTTTGGGACTAATTCTTTCCTGTGGCTTGGTTAGGGTGTTATTTAGATTGCTAGTTCCAGTCCCAGACCGGGCAACTGCTGTGGAGCGTTGATGGAAAGAGTGATGTGGGGTAAGTGATGTGGGTCTCACAGCCCCACGGCTCAGGACCCAGCCCAACTTGGATGCTCAGCCCTGGGATTTGTCCCATGCCGAGTCCTTTAGATTTAACTTAGAGGAGAGAAAAGAAACTCCATTCCTTCATGCTTTCTCATCCTAACTCTTCGGGACGTGTTAAATCCTGAGCCCATCTGTGGCCTGAACCTGCCCACAGTACAGTATCTTGTGAGACCGTGGCGGTGGGATTGGTTGTGTGGGGTTGGTTTTAGAGGATGGGCATTCGCTTGTAGGAGCCTCCTTGAAGAAAGTGAGGAAACTCTTGCAGAAAGCGAGGAAACCCTTGCAGAAAGTGAGGAAACCCTTGCAGAAAGCAGCTCAGGTGCCCAGCATCAGCCCAGATCAGGCTCAGCCCTCGGGGAGAGCACTCCCTGGTTTCACTGCAGCGTGGCATGGGGTGTGGATGGGTTTACCCACCGCAGAGGGGCTGGGAGAGTGCCCAGCTGGCCCGTACACCCCGAGGAGGCCCCATGCTTGTTTCCCTCTTCTGTTTGAGGCTTGTGTGTCAGCGCTGGCAGAGCCGCGGGTGTGCTGGGGAAGCCAGCCCAGATGACCCATCCCGTCCTCCTTCCACATGGCACCTGCTGCGCTTCTAAAGCTCTTCTGCCCCAGAAGAGCTCTTCTGCCTCCATGTGAGGTCTGGGTGGATCCTGTTGAGCTGCCCAGCAGAAAGGGCACGTGGCTGCCACAGGCAGGGCTGCAGACTCCCCAGCGACTCTCTGCCGCCTTCTCTCCCCGGCCATCCTCTCCCTTCCCCCTGCTCCCCTCCCAGCTCTCCTCCTCGGCTGCCTGCAGCAGGTTGATAGGCGAAACCTGCTGCTCCCGTGTAAGTGTTGTAATGACATTAACAATCTGCCACCGGCAAGTTTCCAGCGCCAGGCGAGCAGCCTCTGCTCGGAGCGTGCAATCTTGGCAGGCTGACACTTTCCCATGCCTCCTGCCCTCTGTCAGCGGGGAGGTGGGCCACTCCCAGCCTGACAGCTCCGACAGGATACCTTCACAATGACTGAAATAATAGACCTAGCGATGGGAAAATGAGGCCAAGAGAACCCAAGGGTGAATTACAAGATGAATAACTTCCCTGAAGCCACGTCCCAGAGCATGCCTTGGCCTGCTGTTGATTCACCAGCTGACTTCCCCTCCTTTGCCTTGCTCCACCGCCTCCCGCT
This sequence comes from Todiramphus chloris collaris, assembly GCA_025345505.1. Lineage (NCBI taxonomy): Eukaryota > Metazoa > Chordata > Aves > Coraciiformes > Alcedinidae > Todiramphus > Todiramphus chloris. Next base: position 2,695,094 of record JANVCC010000174.1, read on the forward strand.
CCCCTCCTGGGAGACAGACCTGTCTGGATTCCGTCACTTGCCTAAAATAACTGAGAGGGTTCAGAGAGGAGAGGAAAGGCAGCAGAGAGGACAGGCACAGGGAATCATAGAGCAAGCCCTGCAAAGCATCAGCCCTGCATGCTTGAAGAAATGAGCTCTGTGAGTGGGACTTTTAGAAGTGGCAACGAAGTGAGAATGAGCAGTTGGGCTACTGCCAGCAAAAACTGCAGAGGTTGCTTTAGCTGGGCTGTCCTTTCTGGCCTTGCTCTCCCCGCTTTAACCTAAAGCTTTGGCTGGTGTTCCTGAGCTGCTTTTGCTCAGGTGCCAGCAAGAAGCAGTAGCGTCTGTTGCTCGGGAGAATTATGTGCTCTCCGTGTTGGGAAACCCTGGCCATAGCTGGCCCCAGTGAAGTCAGACAGAAGGCAGAGGTGCGGGTGTAAAGCAGCAGGGCAAAGAAGGCACCAGATGCAAATGCAAGCGTGGCAGCAGCCACCCTGCCCTCCGCAGTGGAGAGAGATGGCTGCTTCAGATTTCGAGGAAGCAGGCAGTCCTGGGGCTAAGCAGTGAGATTAGGAGACAGCTCATTATCGGGTGGCTGACCCGAAGAACGCTGCGTATTGCAGCCTCAAGACCACACCGGGCTGGTGCTGCTCTGCCTACCACCTCCAGCACTTGGGCTTGCCATCAGGATGCTGTTAGCAACCGCGATGAACCGGTCCTAGCAGAAAGCAATGAGCTTCGTGTTCCCCAACGGGTACCCAAAGCCAGTGCCAGTGCAGCGGTACGGCAAGGTGCTCTGCCCGCGGTGCTTTAAAACTTCCTTGCTTTTTGCCCTGGGTTTTAAAATGCACCAGGGCTATGTCCAGTTGGAGATGAGTCCTGTTTCTATTCACATTCCATATTCTGCAATTCATATACACGTCAGTCAAAACTGTTGTTAGCCATAGCTGTCACATCAAGTCCACGTCTAACGCCGCGAGTGATTGACAGCAAAGTTTGTTATCTGTGAATGTGTCATCCCATCCAGCACCCGGTGCTGGAGTGCTGCCTGACAGGTCATCAGTGGGAGACTTCCATCATCCATATATTATGAGATGGTTCGAACAAATCATTTTTCAGCTACTCAGACACACGCGTTCTTCTGCAACCCTGTTAAGCTGAGATATAGGATTTGACAGTGGAAGGGGGCAGAGGCCGATGGACCTTGGTCAGACAAATCCTGGAGGGTCAGCGAATAAAAACAGGCTATATCCATTTCTGTCCTAACTCTTCTGAAGGAATTTGAGGCAGCAGGTTCACAAAGAAACAGAGTATGGGCAGAAAATCACTGCAGAAGAACAGACCTCTGAAGGCCTTCCATTAGAAAGCCCCAGGATACGGTGGCTTAGCAAATTTTTTACACAGGCTGAGAGAGTTTGAAAAGAGCCCTCTCTCTTGGCTTCTTGCTTTCTGATTTTCCATAAGAACCAGCCCAAATCCTCTTTTGCAAAGAACTGTGTGGAAAAAGTAAGCGATAAGTAGAGAGCGGCCCATGCTTGTCAGCCAAAAGAGAGTCGGGATGTGTTCTGAATGAAAGTTTGGGTTACTACTTAATTGATTTCATATACGAGCTCACTGGCCTTAGAAATCGGTGGAATGGAAAGACTCCGGTTAATCTTGATAAACTTTGAGCTGGGCTTCCAGTGCAATGTGATCCCCAAGAGGTGCCCGTTCCAGGACCCGATAAACGGTAGCAGGGCAGCTCACCTCTGAGAACAGCTGCACGTGAGACGGAAGAATCAATCAGGCACAAGCCAACGGCCACAGTTAAAGTTGCAAGTGATCTTAAAACACAGTGACTTGGTAAACGAATTGTTTAGGGGGTTTATTTATCTTTGTTTTAATTATTTTTTTTTTATACTATAAACATTGTCACATGAATGTTTTGATGCTGAGATGTGTTATGACAGATCTTAGAAAGATTGTTTCCAAAACAATATTTCTCCTAAGTTTTTTCCTCCTGAGGACTTTTGAAAGGCTCTCTGTTAAGATTTGGAATTGAAATTACATCCAAAGAGTGGTAGAAAACTACATGTCCTCTAGGGTAGAAATTATGTCCTCCAAGGAAGCATAACCACTAGCAAATTCATGGCCTGGAGTTAATCAGGCTCGGGAAAAGTTGGATCTCTGGGCCCCTGCAAACTTTCCTACCCATTTTATAGCACTAGCAGCTCTGGGCTGGGTTTCAATTCTTTCTAAAGCCACTGGAGTTTTCACACGAATATTTATCAGCCTGTTGCACAGTACCTGGGAGATATCTCTGCCTGCATCCCTGCTTGGATACTACAGAGAAATAATACCTGTATCTAGACTTTTTTGGTGACTTCAGAAATGGGATTGGTCCATGGAGACCCCCTTGGGAAGCCAAGCACACGTTAGTTTATGATCACAGAGGTCAGCTTAAAACACTGAGTATCAGAGAGACATTAAAGGCAAATCATAAAACCATCCTCCTTCATCCCACGCAAGCCTCGTGTTTTGATTTCCTGATGAAGAGACCCAAAGGTTTGTTTGGACTGAAATTAGTGAGGTTTATAGTTGCAACTCAATCATAACAACTTCATTTGGCTCAGGAGAAGTTTAAACCCAGCAGATGCAGAATTAAATCCACAACTGGCTTTATAATTCTCCACTTTAAAAATACCGTTCGCAAACACTTTGATCTGCTGTGTTTTGAAAGCTACCAAATTTGGATACGTGGATTTCCAGCGAGGTGGAGGAGAGGAAAAAGGCACTTGGTACTTTTCCAGTTACCTCAGTCAAACACCAGTGAGTAAGGGTGAGCTTTTATAAAATCCTGTGTGAATTAGGCTATCTATAGGTACATAAATACAGATGGGTGGGTAGCTAGCTAAGTAAGTAGATGATCAGACAAACAAAGAGAGAGAGAGGGGCTGGGGAAGAAGAGTAAACGGGACAGTCCAAAATTCACAGTGGCCAGTGCCCTTGCCTCCTTCTCAAGGGCTCTGAGCCCACACAGCAGGACACATAGAGGGACTGTGCCCTGGTCTGTACTGCCCTGGGCTCTAGCTGTCAGCGCTGCTCTTACACCCTTTCTAGCCCTACTTCTCCACTGAATGAGCCCCATTCTTGGCAGACAGATACCCATCAGCTGGCCGTCACCTACAGACCGGTGCTGGACCTGCTGACAGCAGCAGGCACGGCCTCGCTGTCTCCCCTGGTGCTGAGCAGTGGGGGGTTCTGTGCGTTGCAGACCACGCTGGACATGCATGGGGCTGCTGAAACCCCTTCTGCCTATGCCCCAGAAGTGCTCACGGAGTCGGCGAGGACCTGTGCTTTTTAAATTGCTTCAAGAGCTGCGGGAGCACGACAAGGCAGGCGCTCACTAATCCAGAGTAATTTCAGCCTGGCAGAGATCCCTTGTCACCTTCCCTGAGAAGCCATTTGCATGTTCTTGCAAAGAAAAGCAGACACCTTTGGCAAAGCACAGGCGGTCCCGGTCTCTGAGTGGGGGGCACACGATCCCTGTATCGATTTCAGCCACCGCGCTGCCAGCCTTGCACATTCTCTGCAAATTAAAACAGCACTGCAGAGAGACATTCCCCCGGGACTCAGAAATGGATAGTAACCTTCCTTTGCAGAAAGTGAGGCATCCACCCATCCCTCGGCAGCTGCTTCTTTCAGGCAGGACTCCTCATGGCTCCAAGGACCAGAGACCTGATGCTGAGAGGACTTGGTCCTTACTGAAGACAAAGGGTCAGTCCGTAATACACCCACTCGGTGCGTTTGCTGGGCACCCTCTTATATTGGTACCCTTTGCTTCTGAGGAGGTCAAGTAATTGCCTGAGGGTGCAGGAAGCAAACAGAGACTAAATGGCTTGAGCCCCTCTGCCTTCTGCAAAGAGGAAGTTGTGTGGAAAACTAACAGCAAAGGAAACCTTTCCTGTGAAGCCCTGCACTGCAGGGAAATGTACCTCAAACCCTGGCCCACCCAACAGCCTGAACTCTTGCCCTGCTCTGCTTCCGAGCAGGAGGACTCTGCATTTGAGAGCTTTCCTCTTAATGACAAATCAGCCGATGTGGGAAATCAATTCTCCAACAGCAGGGCATAACGTCTCTCCAACTGGTCCTCTGAGACCAGCAGCAAAAGCTGCTGAAACCTTAGAGCTCAGAGAGAATCCCACAATTATTATTGTGGCCTTCAAAGCCACAATCTGTAATTCAGTAAGACTGGATCTTTTCTGCCATGTAGCCTCCACACGAACTATTAGACACAAAAAAGTGAGTTGCCAGTTTCACTGCTGAAAGCAGAGTTATCCATCCTCAGACAGACACTGATCTGTATCCTTTCACAGAACTTACATCTCGCCTCGGATGGGACTGATGTCACTGATACCTGACCTTAGGAAAGACAAATTCCAAATAGCAATTCACAGCTAGAAAATTGGATTCATTCCCCTATTGCCAGTGGAGTGGTCCAGCTCCCTCTTAGTCCATTGTCAGTGAAACAGCCAGAAGGACCTCAAGAGCGTGGGTTTGGGGGGAACAGATCTGGTGGAATGTGTCAGTAACACACAAGCTAACTGTAGCCTATTAGCTCGGGTGTAAACAGTAAAGCCACAACAGCCTGGGTTTCAACTGCTGATCATCCAGCCAGGATCCCAGGCTGGCTGCACCTCTGCTAGTCAGAGCAAAGCCGACCCCGGGGTACTCATGTGCCCACCTCCCGAGAGCAGCGCATCGCAGACAAGCCCAGTCCCTAGCTGTGGGTAGGGATGCGGGGCAGGTTTCACTGGTGGCACTGGTATTTTGCCACCAGTATAGGCCAAGTGCACATGCAGGTAGCCTGGACCTGGGGAGCAGATGCCGTAGCCCGGTTTGTGTCCACACCGCAGCTGCACAATGCATTAAGTAGTGCTTTGTTTCCCCTTGGGACTGAGCCACTTGAAGTCCTACCCTTCAAAGGCCACATTTAGAAAAGGATCTTATGGAAACAAATCTTTCTACTCGTGTGTTTTCCATACTGCCTATTTTTAATTCAGTATCCTCCTGGCTGGTGGGGCACAAGCAAGATGCAAAGCCACGGGGCAGAGTTAGGCTCCTCTGAGAGCTGACCTCCGTTTTCCAAGTTGTCTTACCTTGCCGTACATTAACGCGGGTTGTCAGCTGTTTTAGCGGGAGCAAGTGAATGGCGATGGGAAAGAAGCAAAGGTTTCTACAGGGTGTTGCTGCATCTCTTGTTAGTGGGCTGACCTTGTGCTTCGAGAATCACATGTGTGCAAGGGGCACAGTCAGCTCCGGTTCTCCTCTAGCCAGGGGCCAGGTCACTTCAAGACTTGTAAACATGCTGGTACTGAAGGATAGTCCACTTTGGCAGGAGGGGGAAGGCAGTGAGGTCTATAGCACAGGTCACATTGGTAGGTGAAACCATCACCAGCCAGGATCGCTTCTAACAGCTTGCTCTTTCCAATCAAGTTGAATTTACCCTCCCCACAGCCAGGTCACTGCACTTTGGTCCCCACTAAAAATAACCTGGCAATAGATGTGTCTTAGTCTATTTGAATCTTAAATAGCAGTTTGTGTCATCTCATGGCTTTTGTCTACGGTTCCACGCTGAGGTCTTTCCAAAGTTGTTACGCAAAGAAAGCGACAAAGCTTTTGATGGTGGGGGAAAGAGAGCTCCTGTTTGGACTTAAAGTGGGAAAAGCTGTTCACAAAGCAAAATATGCTAAAAAAAATTACATGCTGGCTATGGGCAGTCCTCACATCCTCTCTAATCTCTTTGGGTGTTGGTGCCTTTCCCGTTTAAGCTGACGCTAATGTACCACATGCAGGTAACGGCAGCGATAGCACATCACTGCCTTTGGAATCAGCATCTGGATTTGTTCCACCTTCTTTCATCTCTTGCCCCAAGACTTAGGATGCAGAGGGACTGGAGGGTACAAGAGGGGGCCCAGCAGAACCCAGGCAGCTCTGCCTCCTCACATCACACATGGCATCAGTACAGTACTGAATGGCAGCACCCAGTGTGCTAGGAGCAGCGTGGGGAGACGGCTGTAGAGAATAGGAATAGCAGGATACAAAAATATAGCAGGGAATAGCAAGGATACAAAAATGCCCATATTCTGACTGGATCAGGGTGGGTCACTATGGTTTACCCTGTTGCTTGTGTGAAAAACGTTGTGATACGTCTAGTGCATCACAAGGGGACAGCTGAGGAGAGACGGCGGAACTTTGATGGAATTATGGTCTAATTTTTGCCCTCCTCCTGTGTTAGGCTCCAGGTTCTAAACTCAATTACATGAGTGCATGATCAGAATCTGACCCGCTCTCTCCAAACTGATGCTTCTTTGTCTTCCCAGAGAAAAATCTGTGCTCTAGCAATCGCCCCTTTGTGAGCAGAGTACTTCATACTTGTTTTATCTTCTCCAGATTTGGAGGGAGAGCAAAAACTCTAGACATGTAAACAGCCTTAATGAGAAAACCAAGATCTGCCTGCTTTCAGAAACAGAGTTAAATATAGCTTCTAAATGCTGCTAATTGATTTTAGATGTCTGGGGAAAGCTTTTGCCTTCACACCATCCCACCCACGCTGCTCGGCAGCTCCTCACCTGCCCCTGTCGCTCCCTGAGTTATGGGGAATCAGTAGCAGAACCTCTGCACTCACTATTTGTCAGCTGCCTTAGCACCCAAATGCTTTCAAAAAAATCACGGGCTGCTCAGAGCCCCTGATTTAGGCCTTTGTTAAACCTACGTGGATTCTCATGCCTTCTTTCCATCTGCTGCAGGCTGCTTTTATGTTCTGGCCTTGAAATCTTTCCCTTCTTTGAAAACAAGTCTGTTTACAAACATTTCCTTGGAACCGTTCTGCTGTTCAAACAGGCAGAGAGGAAAAACTGCTCATCTCTGCAGGGAGAGCAATATACATCCAGATGTGGACGGTCTGGCAGGGCCTAGACTGTGGAAGAAAGGATGCAAAGGCAGATGAGAGTTGTTCACTGATGCACTAAGGAATAAACTCTGGATACACAGTTGATTGATTGATTGATTTGTTTGTTTAATATGAAAGAATTATAAACAACAGGATAGTTATTCTGCAGTCCTTTTCTATCAGTATATCACTACATAGTCCACAGACTTTTCTGTGCTATCTCTGAAGTGAGACAGGGTACTTAAAAGGATGTAAAGGAGCCCTTTCCAGTTGAAATACTTGTGAAGGAGCCCAGAGTTTTGCCATTTCTCACCCGGTTTGTGGCCAGCCCCGTGGAGTAGTCCCACCTTGCATAGAGGTGTCTCCAGAGGCTGGATTGGACCTACTTAAAAATGAAAGCTGAAAATAGGCTATGAAGGCTTTAAAAACTTACACTAAGGATGGGTGGCTTATCAGGGACTGACACTTTTTTACGTTGCTGTTCAGTTTAAGGTGCCTTGAAGAGGTTGACTTTTAAAGAGCAAAACTCAGCAGCAGTTCGTGAAGATCAGACTGACTTCAAGCCCTGCCAGCTTTTGCAGAGCCTGGTGATGACTGATAAAGATCCACCTCTCATAGGTGCCCGTGGTATAGACTATGCTTTGAGGCTGTTGTCTTGAACTGTAGTGAATGGGAAAGTGCTGGAAGGTTTTCTGGGGGACCCCCATCCCCCAGACAGCATTATCAAGCTCGCGGTGAGGGGGGAAACACAACCTTAATTGCTCATGCAGTTCTGCCCAAAGATGCGATGCGCATTTATTGCATTTCTAATCCTGCCACTGGAATTACAAACATCTCTCTCTACGGCGAGATGGAGACACTGGCCCCACACCGTCAGGCAGAATAAAGAAATAGGAGCAATTATGTTATTTTCAGTCAAAGCGTTCAGATGTAAGAAACGTCCTTCTGCTGACAGGGACTGAAGTAGGAACAGAAGAAGTCCACAGAAGTGGACGTGCTAATTGGGTATGCTAACTTCTGGCCGATCAGTTATACAATGGACAAGCTTTCAGCGCTTTTAATGCGTGCGGGATCCAGCTTGTCTGTTGCATAAGAGCTGCTCCGTAGCCGTGCAGGAGTGATTTATCTCGGGGTAATATGACGGGCTCTTGAATTGCAATGAAAAAACCCTTTCTTTAACAATAGTTCGGGGTAACCTTATAATAACCTCCTCCACCTTCCCCAGAGAAACGCTTCAGTCAGATAAAGGAATTTGTTATCCGTGCAGAAACATCTGCCCCCTTCCTCCGAAAGGACCGGCTTGGAGTGACAGTTACCCTTTCCCCGCCATTCTGTGTTGCTTTTTTGAAACAACAGCTTGGATGGAGTTGTTTTTTTGTTGTTGTTTTTTCTTTCCTACTGGTTTTGGTCGCGGAAAGATCACCTGAGCTGGATTTTGTAGCGTTGGGTTTTATTTCATAATGATGGATGTGCTGGGTAAATGTAATGGAAGAGGCAAGATAGCAGAGCAGAAATTTGGCGCCAACTGCTTTTGCTTTGAAAGAGCCTGCATTCCAGCCTGCCTAAGAGGGGCTAAATGGAAAGATCTGATTAAGCGTCTCAGTGTTGTGACCCTGACCTCAAAGAACACGCCGATTCTCTGGAGGAACTTCATTTCAATTAATCAGCTTAACAGCCTGAGTAAATCTGGCTGCATCCATTGAGCCAGAGGAACCGCTCCCTCTCCTCAGAGGGTCTCTGGGATGCACGATCCAAAGGGATGAGGTGGTGCGCGCCGGCCTGCCTGCCTTTGCCACCCTGGGTGGAGGGGGTTGGGGACACCTCCATCTCCCTCTCCTTGACTGGTGGAATAACGGGGAGATGACCCCAGAGCCCCCACCCCCCCCCCCCCTCTCCGTAATGCCGCTCACGCAGCCCTTGGCCGCTTTCCAGCAGGGCTGCCAGCGGGACGGGATGGGGAGCAAGACCCCACGTGTAAAGGGAGGGGTGGGCAGCTCCCACCCCTGCGTCCCATGGGCCTTGGACCCCCCCTCGGGCTTCTTCCTCACAGATGGGGAATGGCTGGGCAGCAGCAGAAAAGGAGATGACGTTGTGGTGGGAGGAGGTGGCGGGCAAGGAAACCGCTGTGTGAGGCAGGGAGAGGAGCACAGGCACGAAGGTAAACCCAGATAATTTCCTCTCTGGGAAACTCATAAGCCAAAGAATGCAAAGGGACCAGGGCAGGAGATGGGAGGGGAAAAAAGACTTCAGCCAAAGCCTCGGGTGCTTTCCCCAGGTGGTTCCTTTGCCTCTTGCCCGGGGCCTTGCAGAAGAGTCTCCTTGCACCGAGCAGTAGGTCTCAAGGGATGCCTGCTGGGGCCGCAGTGCTCTGCAGACATAGCTCAGCTACCACTAAACATTTCGCTGAGTTTTGTGGCTGGAACTAAGTTCCCGGCTCTGGGCAGCCTTCTGCCAGCTCTGGAAAGGGCTAGTTAAGTTGCCAGCCACCCCCATATCTTTTTCCCTTGGATCGAGGTAGAGCTGTTGCAGTTGAAGGGGGGGATCATGGACTAGTTGGGTTTTATTGCTATCTTCCACCCACCTCACCTTGCTCCACCACACCCAGATCATGCCATGGACTTCTGGCTGCCTACACTCTGCCTAACCATTATCGCTTTGCCTCTGTGTCCATCCCTTTGGACTTTTACCTTTCAGCAGCAGCACACTTTGCTCTTTTGCTGCACCTTTAAAGGGATAAGACCAAATTTAGCACAATCTGGAAAAGCAGCTGTATGGAAAGCCTCGAAGGAGTATGGCAGCCCCCCCAAGTTGTAGATGAACAGCCTGGCAGAGTCAGAACAGCAGAAGTACAGGGTCTGGGTACAACCCAAGGGCAGACACAGCGGTTGTAACCCCAGTTGTATGTCTTCTGAAGCGGTCTGGAGTTGACAGCAACAATATCCCTTGGAAGGATTCGCAGCTTCTGGCAGGCAAGTTTGTTGGTGCCATGAACCTTGTGCCCAGCTTCTGCACCGCCCGACCTGGGCACAGAGAAGTCTATGACTTGCCCTGGGCCAAAAAAGAGAGCAGGTGGACATAAAAGTAGGGTGCTGAGCGCTGGGACTCCTCAGCGTTTGTGTGGAGGTTGAAATGACAGCGGTACCCTTAGCTGGTTGCATTTCAGGGTGTCACTGAAGAGGCAGAGCAGTGAGTGACTGACTGCTCCTCTCGCGCTGGGAGATGAGCGTCCCAGAGGAACGCTGCGGTGTGTGTCATGTTTGCACTGCTGCCATCATTCAAATCCCACTCAGGAAAAGAGGAGGGGGGGTGGTTTGGTGCCTGAACTCAGCAGCGTAGCGCTTGGCAGGTTGGCTTTTAGCCTGGGTACCTTGTCTCTAAAAGAAATTTGCTGGACCTAGGGGGGAATCTGGAGGGGACTGGGCAGTGAGGGACAAGCCCAGAGCCACGGTGCTGCCCCGGGGGGATATACGGTTTCAGGCAGGCGACAGGCAGGCTTTCATCTGCTCTTCCAAGCTTTCTTCAGACAGAAGAGGAGGGGTAGTAACTGGCTGTGGGGGATGGAAGAGAATTGCTGTAACATGATTTTATGTCTGTGATTGCATAACAAAACCTCCTGGGAACCTCCTGATTCAAATGGATACCTAGTTCTGGTGGTGTGATGGAGGACTTTCAGCACTGATCGATTGCCCACGCTTTGGTGCAGAGGAATTGCTGGACTGGATCAGTACCAGGCTCCAAGCAGCCTGCGCTCCTGTGTCTAACCATGGGCAAAATATTATGAAGGCATAAAAAGCCTTCAGGAGCAGATAATCTGCTTTATGTGTGCAACCTTGAAAGGTGAAATTGCGTTTCCATTCTAAAAAAAACAAAAAAACAAACAAAAAAACCCCCCCATCCCTGGGTCTGTTGTATTAATTGGATGTTCTGGAAACATCAAGTCATTCCCTGTACTGCGAAACGCTGCTGGTCCCACTGTGACCCAGCCCACCCACCAGGAAAAACCCTAGGAATTGGGGAGGGGGCGGCCAGGCAAATCAGCTTTGCCTACGGGGATCTCACGGAGTTGAGGATGGAGAAAGCCCAACCAGGATGGGTTAGGCTCCTGGACGTGGCTTTGGCATGCACACATGTCATCTGTTGGCTTTTCTCTTGGAAGATTACACGATAGCCCCACCTCATAAATTTGGAGCAAAGCACACAAAGCTTTCCCCTCCATACCGTGCATTCACTCTTAATGGTCTTTCTCCACACCACGGCCTTATTAATTGGTGACAATTGGAAGTGGTTAATTCTGTGTGTGTGAGGCTGCAATTGCTTCCACTTGGCCAGGATTCAAGTACTGGGGGTGAGTCAGAATGGGTGGCAAAACTGTCTTTTCCTCGGTTCCCCTGCTTACTGGAGGGAAAGGGAAAAGAAGGGGAAAAAAAAAAAAAAAGAAAAGCAAGCCACAACCCCGAGTTATTCTCTTTTATGAGGTAGGCATTGTGAGGCCAGGCAATTGAATTTACAACAGCATTGAGTATCAGAGTCTATCTGGCCCTGTCAATGAGAGTGGCGAGAAAAAAAAAAGACACACATTAACCCTCAGCTCCGAGTTCCCAGGCGTTTCAATAGGGTTCCCAACTTCCCAAAGAGCCCGCTGCATACTCGATGAGACCCTTTATACCTTCTAATTACCCTCCTCACAATAGGGACAGACTCTCTTGCTTCTTTTGTAGGCAAGATAGTAACTTTTGAGCACACCACCCCCACACACAATCCCTGCGGCAAGGTGGGAAGGAGCAAAACCTGAGGCGTTATTTCAGGAGCTCTCCGAGCAGATAACAAGCAGCAAAGCCTTTCCTCAGGTTCCAGGAGGAGATTTTTTTAGGAATCTGCCTCTTGGGAGCAGGACAGTTGCAAAGCTCTCAGCTATTTAACACCGCCAGACACCCCCCCCC
>JANVCC010000174.1:2723796-2764023 GCA_025345505.1 Todiramphus chloris collaris
GGGAGGTGGTCAGTGAGGAATGGGAGGTGGTCAGTGAGGAGGGGGCCATGGTCAGTGAGGAATGGGAGGTGGTCAGTGAGGAGGGGGAGATGGTCAGTGAGGAGGGGGAGGTGGTCAGTGAGGAGGGGGAGATGGTCAGTGAGGAGGGGGAGATGGTCAGTGGCTTCTCAGTGAGAGCCAGCCCTGCGTGGGCCTTGCAGGCAGGGCAGCGATGCTCCCATTTGCCCGCGCCGGGTGCTCTGGTGTGGCTAAGAGAGGTGCTGGAGGCACCCAGGAGGGCAAAGAGAAGGAAGGAAAAGATAAAGAAAGACAAACTCTCAGAAATATTTCCATTCTTGTTGCCGCATCGGGTTCCGAGCCTTTCATTTCCAGGTGGGATTTGAGGTGGTTTGCCACGTACAGGCTGCAAACCACACGCAAGTCAGATGCGCCGTCTGAAACAGCATCGTCTGCCTGCAGACATCAAAGCATCCAGGGGAATACATTTACTCCAGGATCCTTTTTCTCTATCACGCTAACGCACACGCGACCGCGGAAACAGCAGCTCTGGGCCGAATTGTGATTTTTGGTTTGTGGGAGGCGTGTTGTTTTCTTGGGCACACGCTACTTATCTAAATGCCCATAAAATAAGTCCAGTTCCCTTGCAAAAAGTGCACCGAGGTGCCCGCTGTCTTACTGGAGAATAGGAAATGTTTGCTTTAGAAGTCTCGCTGGAAAGGTTCAGGGATCTCTTTCCTTATGAGACCAATGAAATGCAGAACAACAGCCCTTTGTGCCAATTCCCTTACGTGTGTAAAAACACTGTGAAGAGATAACTAATAACAAAAATAGTGTCCCTCCTTTGACAGTTAATTCCGAACGCGTTCATTACATAATGACAGTGACAAAAAATAGCATTAACCGAGCAAGTTTTTCAACAGAATCTACATCAAATGATGCAATCCCCAGGCTGGGAGCAGTGATTATTGCCTGTGCTCCTCTCCGGAGAGAATTCTTCACGTGACAAGTTGGGAGAATTTTTGTCATTCTAAAAGCCTGACATAAGACATAGATTTTTCTCCTCGAATTTTACATCTGTTCAGGTTTCAAAGCTCAGTGAAATCTGGGGAAAGACTCTCATTTCCTTAAGTAACTTCAGTTTGAGCTGGGATTCTGTTTAACCCCAGGATCGGTATTTTGGAGATACCGCGTTGCTTTGCACCGAGCCTCATTCCTGCCTAAGCCCACGTTCCGAGAATGTTGCAACTTCAGACCTGAGCCAGAGGTGGATTGCAGACCCTGCTCAGAACTGGGAGGAAAGCTTAATTCCAGTGTTTTTGCAAGGACTCCTCAGGAGCACCGGTGTGCCCAGTAAGACTGCTGCATGTCAACTGAATTGGTCCGTTAATTAGATTCTTTGGGTGAACTGAAAGCCCCTGTCCCATCCCCCTGGTGTTTTGTGATTCAGGAGACAGGGATATTTCCTGGCAGGCCACCCTCTGCAGTATTTTACATCCTCTTAGTGACAGTTTAACCTTCACAATGGTGACAGGATGGGACACAAACCACCTTCCCTTTGCTACCCTCCCTACAGGTCAGCTCAGGTTGTATTCTTCACAGACACTTCATTTAATCCTCCTCTCATGCAATTACTCCCTTGCAGGTAGTGCTGCTCTGCCTTGGTGCATATTCGGGTTTTACAGCTTCTGCCGCTGGTAACCTGTCCTGAATACCCCCTGGGAAAGTGAAAGCCTTTAAACTGTCTCTGGATGGAGACCTGGGATTTTCTTTCTTAAGGCTGATGTGAAAAGTTCCCGTGATTCCTCTCTGGGCATGGCCTATATATTTAGTCTTGATCCCTTAAAAAACTCATCATGTTCATACATGTTGTGGTTTAAAAAAAAAACCAAAACAGCTTAAAGGCTCTTTTCGCCTGAAGACTGGCAATGTGAGCCGGGTTATTAATCCTCATATCAGTGTTTGGTGAGATGAGAGAGAAGAGGACAAACTGCTCGTGGCAGCCTCCACTTGTCCTCGCCCAGCCCGGATATGCACTGGATCCCCAGCTCTCTTTGATCACTAAACCCAATTTTATTACAGCCAGGCTTCTAAAATTTTGAAGCACAAGTCAAAAGCTTGCAGCTGTGGTGAAAAGGCTCATAAAAGGCCTGGGGTCCCAGGGGGCTGAATGCAGGTTTTGTCTCCTTCCCCAGTCCTGCCTGCCTGTGCCCCTGGCCGTGCCTTGTTCCCCAGGCACTGTTTGTTCTGGGTATTGTTGGGCAGACAGCTGTGGCTGTGTTCAGCCACTCCAGCGCCTGTTTGCCCAGGGATTGGGCTGTAATCCCTCCTGGATTTCCCTCTGCTTGATCCCATGCAGTCATCCCCTGCCATACATCACTTTGGATAGTGTGTCAAAGGGAATGCTGGAGGAGAAATTAAGACATTACGGTCTGGCAGATTGCGAGGAGGTTCTCTAGCAGACTATAATGTGTAACAAATTACAGTACAGCCTTCTGCCCCGAGCATCCTTTTCAAACCTAGCACGGCCTCTTTTGTCCCTCCGGAGCTTACCGCTCTAATCAGCCAAAATTAATTATCAGGCTTGTACCACTCGTGAAATCCCCCAAACAAGCCCAGGGCCAGAAAGGGGTTCGAGGAAACACGGAGCTGTGTTCTGTGCACGCCTGCCTCACTCCCTCCCAGCCCGTGGCCCATTCCTGCTGCGCTCCGCTCCTCCCTAGCTCTCTGGTGCCTGTTAGAGCCACTTCTGAACAGCTTCAGATCGGGAAGAAACCGCTGGCTCGGACTCCAGCGCATCCATCCCCTGCTTATCCACAGAGCCAGGCTGGGCTGGGCGCCTTCGCAAAGCTGCCGAGACCGCGTCTTGCGAGACGAAGCTTCTTCCTTAACTTGAGGCGTGCGATAAGATTCCCCCGGTTCCTCGGTTTGGTTGGTTTCAGGCTCTCTGATCTCCGTGTGCTCCCCGAACTTCCTCGCGTCCAACACACGCTGACCGCTCGGGCTGTGCCGCCGTGTCGCGGGCGGGAACACCATTAGAGCAGAACGAAGGTATTCTTTCGCTCCGAGGGAAAGTCGAGGCTCCTTCAGCTGAATGCAAAGATATTTCTAAGAAAATTATTGTCTGAGCTAATAAACTGGTATTCATCCTGCCTGCTGCTATTAAGGACGTCCTTTCCAGGGCTGCGAAACTGGCTGCGGGAACGCAACGATGGTAAAGCGGGAGGAATTTTGCAACGTTAGAAATGGAGATTTTTTTTTTTTTTTTCTGGGGCTCTTTTACTATGAAGCAAATGGGTTTTAATTTCTTTTCTCACCTCCCTTCCTCCTTCCCCGCCCTTGGAAATTGAAGCAAAAGAAAAACGCAACTGCACGCACAAAAAACCTTTCTGAAGACATTGCCCTGGTTTTGTCTCTCAGCGCTGAGAGTCTCCGTCGAGATGCAGCGACAGAATAGACCAGCTGATTGAGACAGATGTTCTCTTCTTTAGCGAGTGCCAACACTTTGCCCAAACACATATTTGCTGACTTACCCTTAACTGGAAAACATCTTGAAAAGGCGGCGGAGATAAAAAGGAAGGGAACGAAGCCGAGTTGTGTCCAGATTTAACACAGCCCAGTGCTCCATTCTCTAAAACCAGTCCTGGTTGAAGAGGTCCCTTTCACTGGATCCTGTTCATTTGTTGATGGATAATAGGGGCTGAGTTGCGGCAATCCGTGTGCAGAAAGCAGAAAATAGAGTCAATTACATCTGTATTAGGTGGCCTTGGGGAGAAAATCTCCTTACATGCCTTCCACTGATACTGTTCTTAATTATATTGGCTAAGGAGCTGCCTATGTTAAATCCAAGCACAACTTGAGCTGCTCTAAATGCAGAGCCTAAAATATCTCCCGAGAAGGTAATGGTGGTGATGTAACTTTCCGGCAGGACTTTAAATTAGGCTTTTTAATT
The DNA here is from genome assembly GCA_025345505.1 of Todiramphus chloris collaris. NCBI lineage: Eukaryota > Metazoa > Chordata > Aves > Coraciiformes > Alcedinidae > Todiramphus > Todiramphus chloris. The sequence continues at coordinate 2,727,746 of JANVCC010000174.1, forward strand.
TGCCCACAATAAACAGCTCAAAATGAGACGGTGCGATGATGCCATCACCCCGTTTCTGTGCCTAGGGCACCTGACCCTGCACAGCCCCTTTCCCTCGCGGAGGGGATGAATTACACGCCAGCTCTGAATGCAGATTGAGGCACCGAGACGGGCACCGAGCCCCTGGCTCAGTGCGGGGTCTCTGCTGTGGATTTCCAGGTCCTGGGGCAGCGGCACTGGGCGTTGCTGGTGGCAGGGCAGCAGAGGAATGTTCCTGCTCCTGCCCAGCCCCTGCTGTTCCCAGCCCTGCGTTGAGCCAGAGCAGCACACGGGCAGGGGTGAAGCACCCAGCAGGGAAGGTGCTCGGTGGGGAGAAGAAGTGGGATTCTGTCCCTCTGCCCTGCTCTGCTGAGACCTCACCTGGAGCACTGGGTCCAGCTCTGGGGTCCTCGGCACAGCAGAGACAGGGACCTGGTGGAGCGGGGCCAGAGGAGCCCCAGCGATGCTGGGAGGGCTGGAACCCCTCTGCTGGGAGCCAGGCTGGGAGAGCTGGGGGGGTTCAGCCTGCAGAAGAGAAGGCTCCCCAAGGGGAGGCCTTCTGGGGGCCTTGCAGGACTTCAAGGGGTCTCTCAGAAAGATGGAGACAGAGTTTTGAGCAGGGCCTGTTTGGACAGGACAAGGGGTGATGGTTCGAAACTAAAAGAGGGAGATTTAGACTGGGGAGAAGGAAGACATTTGTGACACTGAGGGTGGGGAGAGCCTGGCCCAGGGTGCCCAGAGAGGTGGTGGCTGCCCCATCCCTGGCACCATTGCAGGGGAGGTTGCCCGGGGCTCTGAGCACCCTGCTCTAGCACTCAGGCTCTGCTCCCTGCAGGGGGGTTGGACCAGATGTCCTTTAGAGGTCCCTTCCAACCCAAACCAGTCTATAGTGATTCAGAGTGGCTACATCAGGACCTGTCCAGGTTCACAGCAGAGACCTGAAAACCTGCCCTGGGGAGAAATGACCAGCAGGATGGGCTCTGCATTGCTCCCCTCTGCTCTGCCTGGGGCTGCCTGCCCAAAGCAGCCCCCTGGCTGGAGGAAGAAGAGGCTGCTGCAGCCCTCCCCAGCCCAGGGGAGGTATTTGCGGTATTTCACAGCCCCTTTCATTTCAGTTTCCCTTAATCTTATTAAGTGTCTGTTCCCATACCTGGGAAGAAAAAAAAAAAAAAAAAACCCAAAAAAAAACCCCATCAATTATATTTGCTTTGCCTTTGAAAAGATTTGTCATTTTGCCATCTGTAGGCAAGCATGCTCTGCAACAATAGGTTTTGTTTGACTTCTCTAGTAAAAAGGTCCCTAGTTTTTTTCCTGGCCCCGTCCACAGCTTGCTTTCCCCCCGCCTCATTCTTTTCAGTGGGCCTGTTGATGAGCTTGGCCTAATCAGATTAACTCAACCCAGACACAGCAGTGGCAGTTTATTCTCTTTTAAAAGGACTCCACGGTTTCCTACAAACTTTTTGTAAACTCTTCATCTCCGGCTAAACTCTTTTGTAAGCTGTATCCAATGGACTCTTTGAGAGACCCACACTCCCCGTCAATGAAGACCTGTTAGAATGGGTCACTAATCCAAAAGAGGGGAGAAATGCCTTTAAAGCCGTGCACTGATGCATTGGGAGCCCTGACTAGCACCCGCAGAAAGAGAGAATTGAATTCCCAAATAGCTGGAACGTTTAATTTGATTCCTAAAATAAATATTTTGAAAAAGTCCCTCTTGTTTACAACGCTAATGAAATAAGCTGCTTTCCTCTGAACTTCTCTGGGTGCTAGGACACGCTTTGGGGTCTGGTCTTTACCCAACCCACCCTCAGACAAACCCCCAAGGAGCTCAGAAGAAGACAGAGAACAAAGCAGGAGCTCTTGGACTGGTTTTTACAGTTCTGGGTGACCACGCTGCTTTTTTTCTGTCAGGAAAAGCTCTGTCTGGGACCTGAACACAGCACTGTCCCCAATGTGGGCGGGAGGCTCCTCGCTGCTCTGAGAGGCGTTGGGTGATGCTGTCACATACTGGACTTCTCCCTTTGCTTTGGGGTTTTGATTCCATCCCACTGAAACCATGAGCAAGGCCCCCCAGCTACGCACCTCTGCATCCCAGAGCCCCCCAGCTCCCCGCTTCCAGCAGTGCTCTCCAGCACCAAACTGACCTGCTGCGCTTAATGGCAAGGTTTCTGATGCACCACGACTGGGAAGAAGAATGCTGGTGATTGTCCTTTCACTTTTTAGCTGGAGATGGATGTGCCTACAGAGGCTGGGGTTGAGACACGTGGCAGAAATCACCCTTTTCCTTGGCAGGTTGGATGCAGCTATGGGTCTGGCTGTGACCACGCTCCAGTGCAGCACTGCAGCCAGCCCCAGTGCAGCCAGCCCTCGTTCTCACAGTCTCCCATTTCAATACCAGTACAACTTGGCATTTGTGCTTGTAAAAAAAAAACAACCCATCCAGGCACACGTTTTGACACCTGGAGATCCTCTCTCTAGCATCACGTCGGACCTTTTCCTTCCAAGGTTTCCTGTAGTCGTTGGGAGCTTGTGATTGGCATGTCTGAACAACTTCATTGTGGAGAGGATTTCATGGCATTCAGTGGAAGTTTCCACTCCTTTAGAGCTGCACGGAGAAGATTAACGTTGTGACTTCATCCCCCTGCCATTGTCATCGTGACTTAGAGTCATTTCATGTCTTTGATAAAACTTGCCCCAGTTAAAAACAAGCAAAGAAAGTCCCACAGTGCACACAACGAGCAAAACAACTCCCTGAAAAATACCCTATTGTCTTCCAGGAAGAGGACCATAATTTTTCATGCTAGCAGCTTTATATTAAAAATTGCACTGAATGGCCAAAAAAAGTTGTCTTAATTAAGCAGGAGAGACAGGACACCCAACCTGGTACACCTCCCACTCCCTGCAAAATAACAAGTTATTGTCCTTCTAGCTCATGATCTTAGGACACATTTGCTCCCCTAAGCATCTCAGGGAGAATCTCCAGATGTTTCTCACGTAGCTTTTTCCTCTCCATACTTTGAACCTAAATGCTCCAGGCTGCCCGTGAACAGGCAAAATATTAATTTTTCTTCTCGTTTTCCACCTGTTATTCTTACTAAAGACATTATGCCTGGATTAAAAACCTGTTTGAAAAGAAGATGAGAAAAATGAGTCTCGGATTTGTATTTTGAAGGAAGTAGGGCTCAAATGAATCGTTCTTAAGCCTACTCTTAACCGGTTGCTCTAAGGAACAGCATGTGTGGGGCACTGGAGGAAGGAAAATGGACAAGTCCAGAGACAAGTAGCTGAGATCCTAGTACAAGTTAATCTGTGAGACCCCAAGATGTGCTATGCTCGGAGCAGGGTCACCCTGCAGCACCCATCCCCAGTGCAGCTGTGCACTGTATGGGACGGGCTCGTTTTGAGGCAGATTCCTGGAGAACCACAGCTGTCTGCAGGGAGATGGCTCCAAAACCCCCATCAGCAGATCACTGACCTCAGCTCACAGCAACCACAGCACCTTCCCTCTTGTCAGCTGGGTCAGCAAAGCATCAACCTTGTCCTTGCACAGGCTTGTTCACCAGTGGAAATGAATTCTGTAGACCACCCGTCAGACAGTCCTCTCCATTCATCCAGGACTGTCCATGCAGGCTCCTCTGCCCATCCCTTACCACGTCCCTTCTTGGCCAAGCAGCTTTGTCAATGCTCCAGCTGGGTCATTGGGAAGGAGGCTCCTGAGCTTGCACCCTCCTGGATGGAAGGGCTGCGGCTGCGGTCTGGGCTGTTTGCAGCACTCACCCTTTATCACCCAACGTTAATGGTTTATGGCAATTGGAAGCAAGCGATGAAAAGGAAACTGCTTTGGCTGCCGAGGGTCTTTGAATGACCATCTTCATTTCCCAGGATGGATAACAAAACCAGTCCCTCCAGAGAATGCCAGGGCCATTTGGCCAGCTCTGCGGGACACCAGGGAAGCTCCACTTGCAGGACTCTTGCCAAGTGTCCTGGTGGCCGTGGCAAGGCTGGCTGATCAGCCCAGTGGCTCCCTGGGCTCCCAAGGGGTGGGCTGTGGCCTCAGGCTCAGTGGGTCTCTCCCCAAGAGTCACCCAACGCTAATCCAAAAGCCTTGTTCTTACCCCCCAGTTTTAACGACAGGAAACCTTTTGTTTGGAAAAGGGAAAGAAAGGGAAGTGGGGACCCTTCTGGCTCTGGAGAGTCAGGTTTTGTGACTGCCTTATTATGTGCTAATTAGGATTTTAACGAAGATTGTCCTGTCACGTGCAGGTGGCCAGTGACAACGTGCCCGTGACTGAAGAGCAAGTCTTGCCATAAGGAGAGTCTGGGAGTTCGCTGGGAGCCAGCTCTTCCTGTCTGATCTCCTGCATGCCCGTCTGGCGCTCCATGAATAATTAATAAATTAATGATACACCTCGCTGCTGTACGTTAAGCACAATGGCAGCCTGCAGCTGAAACCCGCTGCCATGCAAGGACCTGCTGGAGCCCTTGGGCTGGGCAGCTCGGTTGGTCCCTGCGGGGCGGTGTGTGGAAAGCTGGCTCCGGACAGGGGTGTTCCAGGGCACCTTTCATCTGCAGAGGAGATCAAACCCTGTTCACGTGAGCTGGCTGCGGAGGTGGGATGGGTTATATTTAAACCGTGCTCCTCGGCGGTGGAGCTGGGAGGATGGAGGGTGTCATGTGGAGGTGGGGTTTGGTCCCGTCTGTGTGTGACTCTGCTGGTGGAGTGGTCCCCGTAGGGCAGGCTGTCCTGGTTCGCTCTCTGGGGACATGACAAGGCTGAGAGCACCCAAAATTTGAGACAGTGGACTTCTAGTAAGAGCTTTTCCTTCTGGTGTGCTGAACTGCTTGGTCAGGAGCTACTGCACTCCCTTGCAGAGCTGCTCGGTCGGGAGCTACTTCATTCCCTTGCAGGGGTTTTTCAGCTCATATTCAGGAACACCACCAGCCAGTGATCTAAAAGAACTGGTACTAGAAAATTATTGCATGCCGTAAAGAGAGAACTTGGTTAAGGCTGCAAAGCTTTAGAAAAGCTGCTTCAGCTTGTGCAGGCAGCCCCATCTCAGCACCTTTGTGCGTGGTCGTGTCTTTAACACCGTGGTCATGAGCCATGGCTCTGTAGGAGCTCCAGCTCCTCTTGTGCATAGTTTTGGCTGGTGTTTGACAAGCCCCTGGCTCACATACAGCAGGAGCTGGGAGGTAATTGCAACAGGGGCGCATGAGAAGAAGGAAGATCTCCTCCAGGCAGTTTCATCCCCTCTGAGTTTGCTGCAGGCATCTCCTTTCCTGCAAAACACCTCGCACGGAAAATTTCAGCTCAGGCACCCGAGGTCTGGCAGAGTTACAAGCAACCAAACCCGAGGTCTTCTAACAGGATGCTTCGAGCAACCCCTAGAGCAGGCAGCACTCCAAGCCACTGCTCTGGCACCGGCTGCCAGCTCACAGCAGCACCCTGGGGGCTCAGCATCCCCGTAGGCAAAAACCACAGAGCCCACTGCCCAGGATGCCACCAGCACCTGGAAATGGGGTAACCGTAAAGGGAACTGGCACGGACCACTCCGGCAAGGTAGCCCTGTTCCAGCAAAGCCTGTTTAACCCTCCTGAGGTGGGTGGCATTTGACACCAAGCCAGGCTGGGGTGGTTTGCAGAGGCAGAATTGCCCACCCGGGCCGGGGGCTGCAGCGCTGGGCTTTGAGCAGCTCTTGCTGTAGGGCCTTGTTAGCGGCACGTGAAGTCTTTGCCCAGGGTGGTGTGAAATCCTCCATCCCTTCCCGACGTGCCAGGCATATAAACACGACGTTCCCCGGGTCCCTGCAGAAGCCTGCTGCATCACAGGGGGAAAAGGTTTAATGAAAAATTTAAAGGCCGGCGTCTTAAAATAAATTCCAATCCTGGCTGAAATTTCACAGCGGCTGCTAAATGTCTCTCGCTCTAGGACTTGTGAGCGGGAAGCGAAACAATTGCTCCCTTCCAAGAGAAAAAAAAAAAAATGGGCCTTGTTCCCTCGCTGGGCTGGGGAGACATGAAGCCAGCTCCACCGGAGGGGTGGGAGGTGATGGATGTAATTAAAAGCCCAGAGGGAGGGAGGGAGGAGGGAGAGAGGGAAGAACAATAAATGGACGCAGCTTATCTTGCGGCTGAAAGCTGATCTTCATGGACATGTAGCATATGGTATTTTCAATAATGGATAAACAGTTTAAAGGGGACCTGCAAATGTTGTCTTTTAATGAGCTAGCAGCAGGGTTATGCGCTGAATACCCTCAACTCACCTTTTATCTTGCTCCCAGGTCCCCCCAGTTGCGGCCAGCCGGGCTCCCGCTGGGCTCTGAAGCCCCAGCACACACTATGTCATGTCACAGCTGCCACGGACCCAGCCCGGTGGGGTCGAGGGGGTGAATATAATTACCCAAGCTGGACTTTGGCCAGGACAGCAGGGCTAGTTCCCTTACTCTTGCAAAAAAAAAAAAACTGCTGTGGGATCTTTAATTACCGCCGCAGGTCAAGACCCTTGGTTTTTACCAGCACATTTCATCTCTGAGACAGCATCCCTGGCAGCCCAGGGGCCCGCGGCAGCAGCCGCTGCGTTCATTTTGGAGAGCTGAGTTGTGCCTGTTTTACAAGTGCCACCTCTTGAAAAGAGATGGAAGCAGCGAGCAAGCGTTTTCTCACAAGCATTTTCTCACAAGCGTTTTCTCACAAGCCTCACTGCTTCAGGATCTGTCTTGCAGATCCCCAGAAGAGACAGGTTAGAGGTAAATGTCCCGAGGCATCCTCTGAAACAGCCACACGGCCCGGACTGCTCCATGGAGCTGCTCTCTGCAACCAGAGGCACAGGGGAGACTCTTGTCTCAGGAAAAAAGCTGCATGTGGAGATCAGGCACCAGAACTTGGTGCCTGCCTTCACTGTGGGACCTCAGGAAACGCTGAGCAACTGGAGCCTGTATTTCCCATGTAAGCCATGCCCAGATAACAATGGGAAGCCTTGGAGATGCAAGTTGAGGTCTTGGCTCCACCTGCACCTCATGAGCTTAAATAGAGCTCAGGGAACTTGGAGACACTTGGGAGAGACATGCTCAGCCCTCCAAGTACTTTTCCATTTAGGGGGTTTAATTTGAACTCCAGGTTTATTTATTTTCTCTCCCCTGGGAAATAGTCAGTGGAAGCAGTGCCTGTCCAGCACGGGTCTTGAAAGCAGGGCTCAGTGGTGGCCATGCAAAAGGGGGTTAGGAAATCTCTTCCCTGCCCTAATTTCTCTCCCTTCCAGCGAGCAGCCTGGGAAGGGGAGATCCCAGTCACCTCCTTGCTGCTTTTGTGGTAAAGCAAGGGGACAAGCGAGCTTCTGTTTCCTCAGAACTGGAATGAGAAGAATGACCTGCAGATTTAACCTCAGAGTCCGGGTGAGAAGGTGGCTGGGCAGGGGTGGGGAGGACAAGGCTGCACTGGGTGCTGTACGGGCAGAGGGGGCGAAATGGGGCAACCACTTTATGTGGGTTTTGGAACTCTCAGTCCTCTCCACTGCCAGGCCTCACCTCTGCAAGACAATAAATGAGTTATAAGTCACTGCTAGGCTTCAGCTGGGTTAGGGTCAGCAAACGGGGAGGGTGCAGTGCCTACTTCATCTCCAGTGCCTCACAGGCTAATAGCGTGCTTCCAGAGGGTTAAACTGAATCCCCTTCTGAGGCTAAGCTTTCAGCTGCTGCAAATCTCTGCGGATCCTTCAAAGCTCTGGTGCTTTACATCAGCTCAGGCTACAGGTAGCCACGCTCTCTTTTCATGCTGTAATCGCCGCACATGCTTGTGCTTGGAATTATCTTCCTCATCCCGTGACACCCTCTGATGCCCACCAACCACCCTCTCTCATCCGTGTTGTCTGAAGTTTCATGTTTCTGTTAACTTTGCTGGACCACTGTTGGGCATGCCCGGTGTCTCCTGCTCCTTGGGAAAGCTCAGCTGGACGGGAGCTCATCACACATGAATAGGAGTGTGGAGAGAAGGCTGGAGAGCTCCTTCCTCATCACTTGAGAGGAACAGATTATTTGTGTTTAAGAGGCATCTATCACGCAGGCAAGGTTCAGCACTTTTGTTTAATACCCTTCTACAAGTCAGCTTTTCTTAGCCCCTGAGAGCAAATGTGGGAGGGCAACTGAGCTGGAGTAACCCTGGTGCTGAGCAGTGCAGGACATGCTCTCGCAGTCCAGGTTCCTCTGAACCCAAAGCTGGGCTCCTCCTGCACCCCCTGAAAACCCCCGTTTCCATCTTCTGGCATATTTCCTTGCCTGGGTCCAGACCATTCCCATCTTTCAGTCAAAGCCCTGGGAGTCTGGGGCATTTTTAGTTAACTGAAAATATACATGTGTTTTGGGAGCCATCTCCTTTTGTACCAGCTCATTAGGGGAAATAAATGGCCCCTGACCATCTGTCATCTTTGTGCAGGTACCTGGCAGAGAGGGGTGGGAAAAGGCGCGGAGGATCCTTAATCCGCTCAGGCTTCAGCAAAGTGAACGGTGCTTCCCACAATATAATTACAGCGGTCCTGCTGCAAAGTGACAGACCTAGTGAGTGGAAATAGATGAATGTAATTAAAATCCCAGGGAGAGAGCGATGGAGACGGAGACACACAGAAGAGCAGTGGAGGGAGAAAGAGCGGTGGAGGGCGAGGAAGCAAATAACAGGAGGCAGCTAGTCTGGATAGGGACCATATGCTGATTTCATTAATGAAGAAAAAGAGGAGAAGCTTATTACTGGTAAATTCTTGTCTTTTCCTCTCATCTACTTGCCTTTAAAGAAAGAAAGAAAGAAATGGATTTAAAGCCCAAAGGACAAGTATAACCCTCCAGTTTGACCCGACACATGCGCCCAGCCCCAGTGGGCTTTGCATCCAGAGATGAGGTTTTTCCCTCCAAACGGCCCATGGATTAAAGAAACTGTTGTCCTTGGAGCATCCCTGGTTTAAGGGGCTGCTGGTGATGAGCTGCGTGAAGTCAGCAGGAAGTATCTCCCAAATTCTTCCAGTGGTGTATGTGTGAGGAGAGGCTGGGGTCAGGTGCTGCTTCACAGGCATGCGAGCAAAGTGCTTGGGAACATGGGGCAGGAATTTTTTCAGAAGAAAGCAGCTTTACTGGAATGGGTCCCACATGATGCAGAAACCCAGGCACTTTCATAAGGACTCTGGCAGTAGCATGTCCCATGCCTCTCCTCTCTGGCAACCACAGGAGGACCAAACCCAACGCTCTAAGGCTCTTTCCCTTACTCTTGATCCAATTGGTACCCCACATCCCTACCCCTGCTCTCTTGTAGCAAGAGCTGGTTGTCCTCCCATCCTCCTCCCATCCTCCAGACGCCCTGGAGCAGGCTGGCTCTAGCCTGGCTCTAGCCCTTGCCACCGTAACTGCTGAAGGAGGGGAGCTGATGGTGACTGCTGTCTGCAAAAGCTAAGCTAAGATTGAAAAAGCTGCCTCAGCTTCCTAAGTGACTGGCCGGAGACTGAAACCTCTGGGAACACATTTAATAAGGCCCTTTTAAAGCACTCAGGGCTGGCACACAAACCCTGCATCCTCAGGATCCCAAGTGCTGCCGGAGAACTTGGGGTGTGCTTAGGAGAGATGCGAGTTGAGCTGCTTGGTGCTGGGCTCTTCCACGCTTGTGCTTTAAAGCAGCCCTCTGAAGCCCTGTGATTGTGTTGAGCAGGGATGGTTGTTTTCCCTCTTCTTTCCTCTTTAAAATGACTTTTTTTTTTTTTCTTTTTCCTTCCTGACATCTCTTTGATGTCTTTTAATTACCTTTTCCCCCTCCTCCCCATCCCTCCTTTTAGAGGACTCTGAATAGGTGGGTGAGGTTTATTTATTGGCTTTGCTATGGATGAGGCTGGGTGTTGAACAGCCTCTTCCTCCAGTAAGTCATCTTCAGGGGAATAATGCAATAATGGGGGCCAGGGCTGCTTTCCTGGGAGAGGCTGAAGAGCCCCATTACTGCTCCATGCAACCCTTGGGGCAGCCCCCAGCCTGGAGGTTTCCTGGGATGCTCCAAGGACGCTCTGGTGGATGAACTGGCTGTTGTGGAGCACCCTGCTCCCACCATGGGAGTGACTGGGCTGTCTCCCAGTTTAGTTTCAGAGCTGAGGGAAGACCGAATTCCACATGAGAGAAGGAAAGGTGAGGGGGTTTTGAGTCCCCATCTTGAGGAGCTCTTTACCTCTCCATGGCACAGACCAAGGCTGGCTTGGCATAGGTCAGGATTAGCAGCTCCCCGTTCTCAGCACAAGCGTTTTGTCCTTCTGTTAGGATCAGCCTCTCTCTGGAGAGAGGCACTTTGTCCCCATCCCCCTCCTCCACCCTCCCCTCACTCGGGATGGATGGGAAATTTGAGGAATGTTCAGATTTTACTCATTAGCCCAACCTCCTGCTGGCCCTGGTTTAAAACAACCTGCAGGGGCTTCCCTTGATCGGTGATGTATGAGTGGCAGCGATGGGGCAAGCCAGACATTGAGCCTGGCTGGAGTCGGACTGCCTCACATTTCACTGCTAACTTGTCTTCTGCGACTGGACATAATTTAGTATAATTGTCTTCATGTGGGTTTCTTTCATCATGGCCACAATCCGGTTTAGCCAGCGGCTAACGAGGACATTTCGATGGGTGTTGGCCTGGGCCATCTCTGCTGCTTCTTTCTCTTTCAGTTTCCCAGGGCAGGGCTGGTGGCAGCTCTCTGAAGGGCAAAGAGGTAAGTCCAGAAGAGCCAGGCTGAGCACCCAAGAAATTGGGGAGGGCAGAGGCACCATACTTGTCTCTCCAATGATTGCTGGTATAGATCATGGAATCGTTGGGGTTGGAGGAGACCTTTCAGGTCATCAAATCCAACTGTTAACCCAGCACTGCCAGGGCACCCCTAAGCCATGTCCCTCAGCACCGCATCTTCAAGGCTTTTAAATCCCTCCAGGGATGGGGACTCCACCTGAGCAGCTTGTCCCAGGGCTTGACAGCCCTTCTGGTGAAGAAATTGTTCCTTACGTTCAACCAACGCCTCCCCTGGCTCAACTTGAGGCTGTTTCCTCTTGTCCTAGCACTTGTTACTTGGGAGAACAGACCGACCTCCACAACTGATCCTGCTTCATCGTTCACATCCTGCTCTCAGGCAGCAGGAAAGGAAAACCAGCTCTACCTTTTGCTTGTCTGGGAGTAATGGTAAATGTGAGAGTCCTAAGCTCTGGCCAAAAGAATAAGAAACAGCCATTCGTGTCCTTCCTTTCAGCTGCTGGAGACAGTGAGCCACAGAAGTAGGTAAGCCAGTCAGAGGTCCTTACTGGGAGCCCTCTGCTCCCAGCCAGTACAGAGTGGACTGGCCAAGCCCTCCCTTTGCTCCAGCAATGGCAGGTCACGGTCACTGCCACTGTGGCTGTCCTGGGAACCTGGGGGACAGGCTGAACTTTAAGCTGCAGCGATTTTCAGGCCTCTCAGAGGTTTGTGTTGCAAAGGTGGGATTCCCCAGAAGCCCAGAGGCTGACAGGTCCATGCCCTGCACCCATGGTGTGCTTGGATGTGCTGCAGACACAGCCATTGGCACTTCCAGCAATGCCTTCACTGATGCTCCCAGAGCGTACCAGCATCTCCAGGCATCCTGAGCCACACACATCCTTCTGCCACCAGTGAAGTGCCAGGAGGGAGCAGAAAGCACTTCCCCCAATCTCAGTCTGGGAAAACGGGCCATGTTCTTGGGTCTCTGGGCTGCCCGCAGCCCACCACCCACTCAGGAGCTGCTGAAGCAGAGAGCTCTGTGCTTTGGAAGGGACCGTGCAGCCACCCAGCCGGAATTATCCTGCCCTTTTGTGCAAGATGTTTGGGTTCGGGGTTTTGTTGTTGTTGTTGGGGGGGGTTGTCGCTTTGGTTTTCTTGGAAGCATGTCCCTGGATTTTGACGGGAAGAAGCTGGCGTTTCATGAAAGCCTCTCCCTCATTATTTAATGTTAAAGCACTTCAATTAGTTTCATTTGATTTACTTTGATGCTTTTGTTCCCCGAGGTTTCCAGCACACAGGGCTGCTCCACCTCTCCGTGGCTGTTCCACTTTGATCTCGGCAGCGCTGCTAAGGGCCTCCTGCCACTCCCCAGGCACTGGGGACAGAAGCATCCACGCACAGCAAAACCCAGTCCCGGCACTGGCACCGCCAGGGCTGCGGCTCTGGCTGCTCCTCTTCCCCCCCGTTCTGTCCTCACCCCCATCTGTTCCAAAACCAATATTGACTCGGGAGCGGGGGAGCCCCCCGCCAGGCTGGTTTAATCAAAGCTTTCCCCAGCAAATGAAGTTTTTACAAGAAGGTCTCCAGGTGCTCGGGCTAGGGGAGGGGGACACAATGGCCAGCCCGGCGGGGGCTTGCTGCTATGGCAAAGACGGGGAGCTGGAGGGGCCGGGAGCCCCGGGTGAACTCCTGGGGTTAGGCCGTATCTACAGGAGCCAGACAGCGGTTTGAACACAGAGCCAAAACATTTAACATTTGCAAACCAATTAAGAAGGGGAGAGAGAGGCAGGGAGGGGAGGTTGAGGCATTTCGGCGCAGGACCTTGTTCTCATGGGAATGCAGCAGCAAAGCCCTCTCTGTCTGACAGATGCCCTCGACCAGAGTCCCCCGGTTTCACTATAAAGCCTTCCCTTTGCCCTGCCCGCTCACCATAGCTTTCAAAAGCTGCTATTTACCTAGTTTCTCCTTCCTGCCAAGGGGAAGCAGCGAGGTTTGGGTCTCTAGGGACTTGCCATGATGATTTGCAGAAGCGTTAATACAGCATCGGCAGTGACCACGAAGCAGATGGCTCCAAGGGGCAGAGCAGAGGAAAAGAGCGAGCAAATACGGGAGGAGCTCTCCTGCCTCCTCTCCAGCATCACGCTGGTGGCCGCTCTCTTGTCCAGGCCTGGGTAACAGTTGTACCTGTGTCCAGCCAAGGCTGGAATAGGAAGCAGATCAGGTTGGGACACGCTGCCGTACTGACTGATAGGAGGGTCACTCGGGTAACCTCCAGCTTGACCCTGCCTGTGTCAGGTACCACAGGAACTGCATACCTTAGGAGGACACAGGGATGTCCACCCTCCTCCCAGCAGCCAGCTGGCTTGCCTGGGGATGGCACAACCCTACGCCTCTGGATGACACAGCAGCATCACAAATCCATGGGCATCTACATCACCCCTTTGCAGGCGAGCCGGAGTCCAGGACACAAAGGTGAGCAGGTCAGATGAGACACACTCCAGAGCTGTAGAGAGACAGCTCAGCACTTTTAGGGTGCTCCTATGCAACGGGGTGTGGAGAATCTCAGCAATCAGTTAAAAATGCATCTATTGAAAACAAATAAACAGCTCAGAACAATGGGCGAGGGTAAGGAGAAGGGGCTGCCTCGGGGAGAGCAGACAGACCCACGGAATGAAAGATGACGTGATGAAAACCGGCATTTAAAACTAAAGCGTCGTCTTTACACCGCTTTTCAACTGCTTGGAATATTTCCCCTGCCAGGGAGGCTGCTGCCCGAGGGTGGGTTTGGGCAGGGGCTGCGGTTAAAAGCCCAGCGCTTTGGCGGTGATTGTAAAATGCTACCAGGCTTTCCCAGTAAACCAAGTGCCTTTTATTTTCCCGCTTTAAAGGGAACGTAATTAGTTTAAAACCAGCAGCAGGGAAGCACTACGGCTCCTTTTCCAGGGACAATGACAAAATAAGTGTATCAACACCCTGGCCAGCATATATCGCTCTCCTGATGAGACCAGCGATTGCCTGCAGCCTTGCTTTTCTCCTGAGAACTACCCGGGGCTGCTCCAAATTGTGATTTTTGTGAAGGAGCTCGGGGCTCAGGGGCACGCCAGCTCGGCCAGCTCCCCAGGAGACCTCACGCAACTGCCCACGGGCACCTGCCCTGCACTGACTTCTCTCGGGACCCAGCTTCGTCTCGGGGGCTCCACGGCTGTAGGAGGGCTCAGAAATTTTAGCCAAGCTTTCCAACTGCCTTTTTGGTTACCTGTCCCAGTGCGTTTCTGCTTGACCTGCAGGTGGGAACATCTCAAGAGGGTTTATTCTCCCAGCATCCCCCCCCCTGAGGAAAGCCACTAGCTATTCTCTCCTCTGGCTTCCGCATAGCAATATTTGCTGGTTTCTGAAACAAGTTCTCTGGAGAAATGAAACCAAACAGCATCTTGGGACCGAAGAAAGCCAAAAGCTTTCCAGACACAACCTCTGTCCCTTTCATGAGACTGAACCTTGTAGCAGCTCCAGTGCAGCCGAGGAGCAAAAGTCACGCCAAGCTTTCAGCATTTGCCCCCGCGTTCTGCAGGTATTGCATCGCTCCCTCGTGCCACCGGGCAGGGAACCAGAGCTGGCACTGGAGATGCTGCTTCTTGGCTGGCCCGTTGCTGGGTCAGGCCATGAGTTCCCTGGGGATGCTTCTCCCCATGTTCCTCGGGGAGGGGGAAGCTCTGGGCAGTCTGGAGGGAGCAGGGCTGCTCCCTCCTCCCTTGCCTGGAGCAGGAGGCAGTGGTCCTGGTCCCATCCCACCGGGCCTGTGCCTCTATCCCAGCCAGCCTGGGGGACCCATTATTATTTCCCAGTTGATAGGGTTCAGTGGGACTGAAAGAGCTACACGCCCTCTGGTAATTTGTAGTTTGTCGATGCTGAGCTGACATTTAACTGAACCCAGGGCAGCAGCAGGCAGTGAGGAGCGAGGAATCGCTCCGCTATTGTAATACCCCAGACACTAGGAGGTTGGCTAATAAGGGACATTCTTTCCTCCCAGGACTTCCTCCACGACTTTAATGCATTCAGGATCAGCCTCGATTATTTGGGCTCGTTAATGGCAGCATTTGGGTGACTGTCTTCCCCATTTCCCTAGCATGAATATTATCCCTGTTTGGCCCTGCATTGTTCATAACCAGGGGGGACAATTAATCAGAGCAGAAAGGACTTTATTCAGCTGGAATTCCTTCCGTGGCTGCACCACTGAGAACAAATCAGCAGTTCACACATTGCAATTGGACTTTTCTGTGGACACGGAGTTTGGAGCCCAGTCACCTCTGAGGGGTGTGAGGGAGCCTGCACCTTCTCCCTGCATGGGGGTATTGCCAGGGGCTGCCTGAGCTCTTGGAAGGCATTCCCAACTTCCTGGAGAGCACTGCAGGAAGGCCAGGCCTTCTGGGAGACCGGAGCTTATCCAGAGAAACCTCAAAGAGGCAACTAACCACCGACCGAAGCACTTAAATCCACGTCTGCTCCTAATTTAGGAGCCTTCACCACCTTTTCCTCACCACTCTTTGTGTTTGTGTCCAAGCAGTGATGTGGTAAATGGCTCTAACCCTGCTCCTGACATTCCCTTGCTTACCTGCCACGCGGTTTGATTCAGCCAAACATCTCGAAGAGCTCACCTCAGAGCCAGTCCGAGCCTGTCTGGGGAGAACATCTGGGAACGCCTGGGCTCAGCCCTGACACACCTCTCTGCTGGAAACCCCGACCTTCAGGGGCTGAGCAGAAGTGACTTGCTGTCTGCTGGTGCTGCTCTCGCTGCTGCCCTTAGCCGGGCTTGGTGGGGACGATGCTATGGACCAGGCGGCCGGGTGGAAGGAGATGTGGAGACTAACGGAGTTCAGGTTTTCTAGGAGAAGGTGGCTTCGTTCACGGGGCACTGAGTGCTAATTGCTGACTGAAAACTGGCACCTGAGGTTCACCTCTTCCTGGAGGACACACCAGGAAAACTGCGGCTATTGCGAATGTCCAAAGCAGACGTTCCTCACCGTGATACACCGTGGTCTAGAGCCATTATTTCCCATCAGCTCCATCCTGCAAACCATTTCCCACACGGAGGACTAAACGGATCAAGTTCCCTTGATGATGACAAATGGTGTCATCTCTCTTGGGGGGGTTGTTCAAGGCTACTTTTGAGCTGCTCAGTAGTGATTAGTAGGTAGAGTGTGATGGTCCTTATCTACCTGGCTGCTGAGCTTTGGGGAGTTCTGTAATGGTGAAGCAGACC
The DNA here is from genome assembly GCA_025345505.1 of Todiramphus chloris collaris. Classification (NCBI taxonomy): domain Eukaryota; kingdom Metazoa; phylum Chordata; class Aves; order Coraciiformes; family Alcedinidae; genus Todiramphus; species Todiramphus chloris. The sequence continues at coordinate 2,743,743 of JANVCC010000174.1, forward strand.
TTGAACCTGGAAACAAACACTAAATCCAAGGAATGTTAGGAAGGAACAGGCAGACAACTGAGACATCCTCTCACGGGGATGGGAAGTTGAAACGTATCTCCTTTCTGCTTTCTAATGGCAAGATTCAGACAGTGTGAGAGCATGGAGAGCACAGAGCCCTCCACGCTGCAGTAGCCAGATCAGCCAAGGTCACTAGAAGCCAGATGCTCTTGCCATCTGATGTCTGGTTTTTAGGGTGCTCAGAACTGAATCACCTCATCTTGCTCTCTTCAGGCAAAATAAATTCAACCTGCAGCCTTGTTTTGCTCCCTTGGCAGTCACTGGAAAGTAGCCCAAGGACTGGACCTGTTGTAGAGAGTGAGGCCCTGAGAGGTGTTTCTGCAGTGGAGCAAGCAGCAGATTGACTGAGACTGAGTCCGTTCCTTTTCCCTTTTCTCTTTTCCCCTTTTCCTTCCTTTTGTTCATGATAAACACTCTGTGGACAGACGCTCCCCAGCTGCTGTCCCTGCTGCAGGAACATCTGTGTTGCACTCTTTTGCTAATGATGTCTGCCCTGGGATGCTGGGTGCAAAAATACCACCCCCTCCCCAAATCTGGTTTGCATTTCCCAAATTTTATCAGGCATGGATTCTTTGAGTTTTTTGAAGGCTTCTCTTCCAATGGCAACAATTTTTTGGGGGGCTGCAGTGTTCATTTACCAGAGACTGGGGCCCTGTGATGCTCAGTCCATATCTGTATGGTTTGCTGCTCCTCTGCCTTTCCCAGCTGGAAGGTATGTTTTTCCCAGCCCTCCCCAGCCCATTAGGAGCATTGATCCAAGGCTCAGCAGTACTGGGAGGACAACCATGACTTCTGCCCGCAGCAGGGTTCATCTCCCCTCCCTCTGTGCATCCTGCCTCTGACCGTGGCTGTTGCCAGCGAGCCCTCTGAGGTGTCTCAGCAGAGCAGCAAAGGACCTGCTCGTCAGGACCTGAGTTAATGTGGGCGATGAGCTTGGTCCTTCAGGCTCTGTGGTCTCCAGGCCTGTGTTTGAACCCTGCAATCACGGCTTTGCAACACTCCACGCCCCTAGTCTCTGGGGCTACACATAGAGCTGTTCATAAGGTCCCCGCGGACACCCGGCGCCCTGCCCACTGCAATGACTTGGCTAATGAGATGGAGGGGTGTGGCAATCACAAAAAAGGTTAATTCTCTGAGAGGACAATGAATTTGGGATGTTCAAACAAGCCGGGCCGGCTCTGTCCTTGTGCTACAGATTTGCTCCAGCAGGCATGAAACTGGGAAGAAGTGATTCAGCTCTTGAGCTGCGAGGCAGCCCTGTGGGGCTTGACAGGTTTTGTTGGAGAGGAGGACGTGTTCCTGCCTGTGAGCTTCCAGCGCCCATCTCACCGAGGTGCAGGTTAGCAGTGGCAAACCCCAGCTGACCCAGCTGGCAAGGGAATGGGCTTTGCAGGAGACTGAATAGATCTGCCTGGCTGAGCAGAGTCATGGGACTGGGGAGGCCCTGGCTCCTGCTAGGACACTCCTCTCCACCAGCAACGCATTAAGAAGAGATGGAGTTTGGCTAGGAGTCATTCCTCTGATCAGTGAGATGAAATTTGATAAGGAAACAGGAGGAATGTGCTCAGCACATGCAAAAACCCATCTTCAGATCTTGCCCTGTGGGAAAAAGGGCAGGAGGGATGGGGCCGTGAATACCAGCCTTCCTGGAAGGCTTTTCTTGCTGATATCTTCCCAGGGCATCCCAGGGGAGTTGCCAAGCCAGAGTCTGCATCTTGGGAGCCACAGGGCCAACATGCAGGCAGCCAACAGAAAGCTATCAGAGGCTGGCTGCTTTCAGCAGGGCAAGGTCCAGAGGGAGGCACTGTCCCCTGTAAGCAGGTGTAGAAGAACCAATTTCCCAGCAAACCTGCTGCTGCCGACTGTGAGTCAGCCAGTTGCTATCCAAACTGGAAAACTTTCAGACCACTTGGCTTCTCCCCGAGCAGTGCCAATTTTATGTGAGAGCATTTGAGAGGGAAATCCCACCGGAGGGGAGGCTGTGCTCTCACCAGATGAAGGATTTGCGCATGTATCTCTTGCTACTGAACACGCAAACCCTGCCTGGAGGCAGGCAAAGGGCAGCCAGCCACGGGACGAGCATCCTTGGAGAGCAGCGCCGCGTGCAGAAAGGACGTGCGGGAAGAGTCGAGACCTTCTGAGACGCTTCGGAAGGCTGAGAACGTGCTTGTGGAGCTGCTCTGCCTTCCCTCGGTGATAAATGTCACCCAGGGACACACGCGACGTCCCCTGCCGCCGCTGCACGAACGGGAGCGGGGAGGTGGCTGTTTGATCCCCTGGCGCCTGCACCGCGGCTTGAAATATGGGCTCGTGTCAGCATCCATTTGGAAACGTCTGTGTCAGGCAGGCACGCTCCCCGCGGGTGCGTGGCGGTGGCAGGCAGCACACCACCGCTGCGATAAATAAAATTCACTCATTTGCTGAAACGGGGGCAATCTACGCCGAAACGGGCTGCAGGAAGCTCGCCCTCCTCCCGACGCGCCCCAGTGAGTCACTGCAGCTCCCTGAAGTATCAAGATCTGGAAAGCACCCAAGACAACAATCAACCAAATCGGGTCCCGGCGATAACGCTGCATTATCAGGCTCCATCCAGCTGCTGAGTCAGCCCTCCCCACCCCTCCCAGCCTGGCAGGCAACCAGGGACCGGGCTGCTGCCGGAGCGATAGGGGATCAGGGCCCCTTCCCACCCTGTGCAGCTTCCTCAGCAGCTGATAATCCACCCGGCTGCAGTCGCCTGCTCTGCAAACCCACGCGGACGGGTGGGCGAGTGCCAGCACCCAGGGTGACGTTAACCCGCGGGGTTCATCCGCTGCCAGCCCGGCTGCTCTCGCCCCTGCGCGTCTGCGGCTGTCCCTGCCCGGCCGGGACATCAATGGCTTTGGCCATCAGCTGGCAGCTGCTGTCGGTGGCACCGTGCCCGCTTCCCCAGCTGAGCATCTGGCCCTTCCATCCCACCAGCTGCCAGGATCCGGTGGGGATGGTGCACCAGGATGCCCCGCTGCTGCGTGGGCAGCCCGAGCCCCCGTTTCCCATGGCTCTCCCTTGCCTGTAGAGAGAGCAGAGCCGGATGAGGTGGACGGGCAGAGCCGCAAATGTGCATGGGCTGTGAGGAAGCAGCTGGAAAGGGAAGCCCTGAGGTGAAAAGCCTTGTGACTGTCACCTGCTCTTTGATGGTCACATCCAATAGGTCTGGTGGGACAGTCACAGCCTGCCCATGGTGGCTCTCCCAGGAGGCCTGGCTCCCCTGGCTCCCCTGGGTGCAGGGGCTGCGGGGGTACGGTGCCAGCCAGGCTTGTGAGCAGACCTGGGACAGAGTGGGCTGAGCACACCAGCTCCTGGGTGCCTGCATCCTCCGTTGCTGGGAGGAATCGGGCAGGGAGTGTCTGGGAGAGGGAAACGGGGGTGCTGGGGAGAGCTCAGCATGGTGATAATGCAGGTGGGAGTGCTCTGGAAAAGCTGCAGAGTGTCTCATTTCTTTGCAATATTTAGTGTCTCCGTCGAGCACTGCTGTACTGTCTGTGTTACAGTATATTGTCAGTGATGCTGAGTTCCCATGTCCTAGAGTTTCAAGATTTCAGTTGGACCATAATTTAGGGACTGTGACTAACAGCAGTTTGGAACTAAAACGGGTCTGGAAAAGGCAGAGTGTTTTTTTTTTGTAGAGTGCAAACCTATCTTTGCAGCTCCATTTACTTCCTACTCAGCTTTCAAACCTCCACAGGTTCTTCCCCAGCAAGCTTCGCTTTGAGTCTCACTTTTAAATCTGTCACATTTCACTTGGCTCAACAACAAAATGAGAGACAGACCTGAGCAAGCAAACCTGGGACCAGAACGTTCAGTGTCTTTGCAGCTGGATCCATTAACTTGGGACCAGAGGATGGAAATTCCCAGCACGTTCAGTGCATGAGCCTCGTGCTTAAAAAAAAACCCCAAAAAATTAGTCCTTGCTAAAGAAGCCAGTGGGAAAAGCACACGGGATGGTGAGTGGAGCTGGGGACTTAGCGCAGCTCATTCTGGGAGATCCCAGCCAGCACCTGCACATCGTTCATCTTCTTTTATTGCCCCTTCTCAGCTTCTTGCTGTATTTTAATGCAAAGCCTGATACCCCCTTTGGAAAGAGACATTCTCCAGGCCTTCCCAGGTGCTTGGGAATATTGCTGGCCCTATGTCCTGGACAGATAAATAGGCAGTAAAAGAATTTGGGACCAGGGATATGATGAAAGTGTTTTCACCATCAGAAGCCTTGCTTCCCTAGCAAAGCCTGGGCCACGAAGCCCTGCAGCTTTGCCTTGTGTTGTGTGTGACCGTGGGGTGCAAGACCCACCGGGGGGGAGGTGGAAGGACTGGGATGAGGGGCTGGGGCAGGGCAGTTGGTGTGGCCGGTGCTGAGCCTGGTCCCTGTCCCTGGCTCCAGCAGGGCTCGTGGCTGGCCGTGCAGCAGCAGGTGTGGTGGGACATGTTCGCTCCGGGGATAATCCCTTGTCTCTATTTTCCTCTCAGCATGGGAAAGCAAATCGCTACTTTTAATCTCATTTTCCAGCTCCCACTCCAGAGGGGGGCCCAGGTCCAGGTGAGAATGCTCTGGCTTCCCAGCTCGGCTTATTTTATCCCCTGACCTGATGGAGGGAATTTTCCCATGTACAGGACAGTGGGAACTGTTGGGGTCACTGGATTACCAGGGTGGTCGCACACAAGTGAGCACAGGGCCTGCCAGAGAAGGGGAGAGAGCAGCCCAGGGTCCTCCGGGCATGCCCCTTGCATCTCTGACTTGGATTTTTTCTCACCTCTGGGTGCTAAACCAGACCCTTTGCCTTGACACAAGCTTTCCTGTGTTACCCACCTCTCACACACTCCTCCCTGGCCCCTATCCCCAGCACACCAGGGACCCCAAGCCCCCTGCCAGGACAGAGAGGAGAGAGAACTGTGGAGCTCAAGCAGCTGCCAGCCTTGCCCCAGATCTCCCCTGCCTGGCAGCGCTCCGAGCCCCTGTCCCCGATAACCACTGGTGACCTCAGAGCATCTCCCTCTTTTCTTGTCCCCAGGAGGTCCTGGGTAGCCTGCCCTCCCTCTCCCAGCTCTGCCTGCAGCTCTGGGTTTGCAGCTACTTAGCAGGCAGCAGCTTCAGACACATTTTGTGGCCACACGCAGAGACAATAATCACTTGTAGTCTGGCCTCGGCATCGCCAGAGGCTTGGCTGGCTGCGCGGCGGAGGCGACGAGGATGGTGTCTCGGTGTGTGGATGGCATTCCTCGTCACCCTGGCCTTGGGCTGGCCCTCTCCCACCCGCAGGACCCCCCAGGCAGAGGGGACTCCGGTCCACGCCTGCCTCGGGGCCGCATGGGTTAAAGAGCAGCCAGGATTTTCCCACTGTGCACCAGCCCCGCAGAACCCCACATGGTTTTGCTGGAGGCTGAAACGTGACTTGAGCTGGGTTGTGGTAAGTGGGTGGGATGAGAGTTTCACGACCTGGTTCCAGCAGAGGCGTGGGCAGCATCACTAGAATGATTAATGCTGGGGGGGAGGCAGAGAGAGACCCAGCAATGTGCTGATAAGGGAGGGCTGACAGAGACGAACGACAATAACAGAAAGGACCTGCTTGTCAGTCACCGCAAGAAATACCCCCTCAGGAAATGATAAATTGTGCGTGCCACCTGCTTCCACCTCTGTTGACTCAGACCATGGGATACCTGAGAGGCCGGCGCACGCACGATGTGAGATTTCCAGCATTATTTATTGGAGCTCGTAATTCAGATGAGAAAATGGAAAATATCATGTGCCTCTCATCCCAGCTGCCTCCCAGGCTGCCCAGCCTGCTTGCTGCTTTCCGCTCCCTGCCTCCCTGCTCCTGGCAGCTGAGAGGTGAAGCGCACGAGAATCCAGATGATCGCTAAAGCCTCACTTCCTGGGGCTCTGGAGAGCTGGGTCCTTGCAAATTCACTCCGCAGCTGCTGGCGAGAGAGTGGAGGGCAGGTGTGGGGAAGGGGAGGTGTGAGATGAGCAGAGGAACAGATGCGATTCAGAGAGAGCAGCTCTGAAATGCTCAGCACCCAGTTGTGATTCTGCTGCCTGTGCTGGGACCTGGGCTGGGCCACCCTTACGGGAGCTGGTAGCAGAATTAAGTGCCATATTAACAACATGTGGTCCTGCCCTTCTTATTACTACTGTTCATGGCTAGATAGCATCAGCTACTGCCAGCCATAAACTGCTTCGAGCCTAAGCAGACAGGGAACCTCAGTGCAAGCAGAGGACCAGCAGAGGAGCTCAGGGTCACTCTGGGGCTTTACGGGCAGCGGAGCATCGTGCCGTATGCCAGCCACCCGTTCGAGCTGGGCTCTGAGCTCACCTCTGGGCTTTGAGGCCACCTCCTCTCCACTGCCGGCTATATTTGGAAGGCAAACAGCTTGCCAACGACTTCTGCAGATCACCCAGGTGACACCAGCTCAGCCCCAGGAGGGTTCGTGTCCCGGGGTTCTCCACCAGCCCCTGCCCCGCAGCTCATCTCTCCCCGGCGGTACCGGCTCCGGTGTGCGCTGCCCTCTCGTGGCACCGCCTTTTCTTCCTCCGGGGCCCGGAGCCTCTCTCCGGGACCCGGGTACAAGCAAAGCCCCGTTCGTAGCGGGATGAGCTCCGTTCCCGCTCCCGCTCCCGCTCCCGCTCCCGCTCCCGCTCCGGCTGCAGCGCCCGGGCCACCCCCGAGGCTCCGGCCCCGGCTGCGGCTGCGGCTGCGGCTCGGGCCGGGCTGCGAGTGCCCCCGCGCGGTCCCGGCTGCCCCTGCTCCGGACGATGCCGGGAACCAGGTCTCGAGCTGTGCCAAGGGGAGGTTTAGGTTGGACTCGAGGAAAAAAAGGTCTTCCCCCGCAAGAGTTGTCCGGCCTTTGCCCAGGGAACTGGTGGAGTGCCCATCGCTGGAGGGGTTTCCAAGCCCCGGGGATGTGGTGCTGAGGGATAGGGGTTAGTGGTGGGGATTTGGGGGAATGGTTGGATTTGATGATCTTAAGCAGGCTGTATTTTTCCTGCTTTGTTCTGCTGGGGTGGGAGGGCTGCTGAAAAAAAATGCGCTATCAAAATCACGCAGCTGGCCCTCGAAAGGAAGGAACCAGGTTCTGCTCTAATTAAAAACAAAGAAAAGAAAAAAAAAGAGAGAAAAGAAAAAAAAGGATTGCTGGCATTTCTCTGTTGTCCTGTTCCAACACTCTCCAACTTTACACCAAGACAGGGAAGAGGAAGGAGGAAGAATCCTGTACCAGAAATGTGACTTTTGCCATCCCTGTGGAAATCCCGTCTCATTTGGACAGCGCTGAAGTTTTCTATGTATGTATATATATAATCTATGTAACCTCATTCCACAGCTGTAGAGTGGAGATTTTGCAGGATTTCCAGTAATTAAGAAGCCTGCAAATGGAAGCAGCACTTTGCACGTTCCACTCCAAGTTAAATTGGACTTTGCTGACAATGCAGGTGTGGTGATGGCAGGGTAGAGCTCCCAGCAAAGGAACTGGGTGTGCAGGGGGTGGTGGGGGAGTGAAAGGCAGGAGGCTGGGACCAGCTGCTGTAATGGGGAGCCAGGGGAAGCCCTGACTGTCTGCTGTGAGAAAGCTGTAGAAGGTAGGGAGAGGTGGGATGAGGAGAGGTGACCCTTCCTCAGCCTGTCCCAGACAAGCAGCCAAGGCTTCCCAGTGAAGTTCAGTGGCATTCCCCTTCTGCAGGGAATGGTGGAGTTGGCAGGGTGCAAGGGGAGGTGGGCAACACTCCCTGTTCAAGCTCACTGCCCTCCTCTCTGCCCACCAGAAGCACTGGGGGGAGTAAACTCAGGATGCTCACCTCCGAATAGCAGGACAAGTGCGAAGTCTGAAAGCCTGGACCGCTGGGGCTGGTGGCTGGAGAAGGGGCTGCTCTCCTTCCCATCACACCAGTGTGCAGGGCCTGCCGTGTGCTGGCTAAAAGGCTGGCGAGGCATGGCCAGCGTGGTACAGTCCAGGAGGGTAATGGGTATTGGATTGCTCCCTTAGGTCTGTTCTTGAACCTAATCCTCATTAGACTGAAACCCATTTCAATTAAGACAGGCTGGGCTCCTCCTTTGTCTTTCTTTTAATTGGACCGTTCCTGCTGCTAAATGGGCAGCTTAAGCATCCCAAAGACCCTGAGAAAAGCCCGGCATGTCCCCTAATGGGGTTTGAAAGTGGAGAAATAACAGCATAATCAGTCTCTTCCTCTTTGTGTCAGCCCTTGATTCACACCGCCTGCCCCCCTCCCCTTCACACCCTTTCACTGAGTGGCTGCTGCCAGATGGGAACAGGGCTGCCACCTCAATGGGGTTTGTCGGGGGGCTTTCATGGGTCCTGTTGCCATTCTCTGTCCTTCTTCTTCGCCTGCTCTTGGCCTTTGTGCCAAGACTGGGAACAAGCTGGGAAAGCTGAGCCCGTCCTGTAAATACCTGCCTCCACTGGATCAGCTTAGGGCTGAAAGGACAAGACGGGGAATACTTGGCACAGCTGTTTATCCCTTCCTCTGCTTGCTTCACATTCCCTCTTCCATCCTCTCTTGTTCTTTTTTTTTTTTTTTTAGTATTTATATACCTTGGTTTTCTCTTGTGCTCTTCATATCTCTCTGTTTCCCTTGCACCTTCTTCCTCCAACAGCATTCCGTTGTCTCTCTTTGCTCTGGTTGTCCTCCAGTGACCCTTTGGTGGCCTGTACCAGTTGGCTTTTGGCTCACCTCTCCTCCCAAGCCCCTGCACGTCGCCAGGAGCTTGCAGAGCACGCGTGACCTACTTCCAGGGGACCCAACGTTGAGGTACTTGCTGGGCAAGCAGCCCCTGCATCTGCCTGCCTGACATTCCTTCTGCTTTTCTGCCCCAGCGTCCCTGTGTTTGGAGCAAGCAACAGGTGAAGTGCACGCTTCTGTTCATACAGCTGATTTCTCACTGGGCAAACTGGTCCAAACTGAGGCCTGCCCTCAGTGTAGGGTCTGATGGGTTTAGCCAAGCCTAGACTCAGGGCTCCACCCAGTTTAAAACCCAGGAGCTCTGCTTAAGCACCTGGGCAGGCCTGCTTCAGTCTGCCAGGCTTGCCTACCTGGCTGGTACCCAGGAGGGCACTGATTCCCAGTGACTGGGCTGTTGTGCTCCCTCTCCCACACAGGCCAGCCGGGAGGACAACCCTTCATTGCCAGTAGCTGGGATGGATGAGGGTTTTCTTTTGAAGCTCAACACTGCATTAGTTCAGGGAAGAGGTTTGGTGAGTGACTTGCTCTGTCAGCTAATAGTCAGGAGGGTTTCCTAACCAGTCACTGACACTGGTGACTGCTGGGTGGTGGGTTAAGGGCTCTGGACTTGATATCCTGGGACAAAAAGAGCTTTAATCCCATATGTTGAAGGGCTCCTTTCACGGCTGGAGGACCAGCCTGGTGCTGGGGACATCCTGGAGCACCTCTTGAGCTCCCTGCTTAGTGAGGTGCCCCGGTCAGGATGGGTCTTCACAGGTTTCTGGGCTGCCCTTGGCCAAGTGACAGCTCCTGCCCTTGCTCCTCTCTGCCAACCCTTGGCCCAGCCTCCTCCTGGGGTTCTTTGTGCTTAGCTGTAAGAGAAAAGCCGGTGGGAGGAGGCACCGGGTGTGTGTCAACGCGCTTAACGCAGACAGGTCACCTCCAGATTAACTTGCATAAATCCCGACTTCATTAAAGCTGCAATCCCCTCCTGCACAGAGAGCCCTGGCGAGGGGAGATGGGGTGAAACGTGTGCCACTCACGCGGGCCATCTGACCCCGTGTCAGTCCCGAGGCAGCCAGGATGAGATAAATCTTTCTCACTGGAGAGTCCCCAAAGAAAGGATGAAGATAACGCCTGCCCGGAAGCTGTGGCAAGGGTGTTTCGAGGGTAAAGTAAGAAAGCAGAGCAATAAAAAAGTTGGACAGAGCTTCTCAGAGGATGCTCGGGTTGCTAAATGCCGGATCCTCTTTGCAACGTCACAGCTGGAAGGAAGGAGAGCTCTTGGGGTCTCCGTGTGAACTCTGCCCATCTGCGGACATCGGATACTGGGGCCCCGTTCATCACTTGGTCACCAGAATACGTTTCCACCATCCAGCCCACAAAGGAGGAAGAAAAGTGAAATATGGAACCAGATGGCATAGTTTTAGCTTGTTTTTACAAGACCTCTGCCCTTCTTCTGGGCTTGATAATCTTAAATGTCCTTTCCAGCCTAAACAATTCTGTGATTCTTACTTAAACTGTGCCCAGGGACATAACCTGCCCTGTACGTCCCGCGGGAGGTAAGCGCGCGCTCAGGGGCGCGCTAACGGAGCGCTCCGGCGTGAAGCCATTGCTCAGTCATGCAGGTAATAACCAGGCGCTCATGCAAGGACCGATCGGGCGCTCATGCACGATGCCATCGGGCGCCCGGGCATGACGCTCCTGGGCACCCATGCATTAAATCCATTGGGTGCTCAGGGGTGATGCGAATGCGCGCTCGGATGTGTGCCGAGCGGGAGCTCAGGCGTGAGCCAGCAGCTCGTATGTGAACTTATTGGGTTCTCATGTGTGACGTAATTGAGCGATCAAACATGAATTAATTGGGTGTTCTCGCGTGAAGCTAATCAGGTGCTGGGTGCGCGTTAATTGGGCCCTCATGCATAAATTAGCTGGGCGGTCATGCGTGGACGTGCTGGGCTCTCATGCGTGCACAAAACGGGTGCTCATGCATGAACAGATTGGGTGCTCACGTGTGAAGGAATTGGACTGGGAGGCCATCTGGGCATGCCGTGCTCGCACTGGGCATGCCGGGAGTTGTGGTTCTTCCCCGTGGGCAGCTGGAGCAGAGGTGCGCAGTGGGGGATGGAGTGGCCTGGGATACCCCCCCTCCGTGGGTTCCTTTCTGTGGGTACCCACAAGCTCTGCGAGGCAGAGGAGGGTTCAGCACGCAGGAGATTTCAGCCTCCAAACCAGCAGCTGCTCAGGCTTCAAACAGCTCCCAAGCAGGGCTTGAGCCACTCTCTGAACTGCCCTTCCCCACGGCACACTCCGTGGCCTGTGTGTGTGACGGAGAAGTCAGGTCTTGGCTGCAAGTTGGGGTATCCCTTCTTCATTAATAGATGCACAAACAAACTCCTGTGTGGACGAGATACCCCAGTAACCACCAGCCACTCACTGCATCCGGGCATCTGTTCTTAAAAATGCTCCCTACAGAAAGACCAAGCGTGGGTGAGGGATAAATCAGGCATGTGTCTATAGCTCTGGTCTAACGTATACAACCTTAGCCTTGTGCACGCAGGTACTGATGGACTTGAGAGCGCTGTGGCCACAGCCACACCGAGACGTCCCGCTGTCGTTCTCCGAACGCGACCCGCGCCGAAGCTGTGCCCGGCTCTCGGTGTGGGCTGCTGTGTGGTGATACAGGCTGTTCCAACCACTGCACTGGCACCTGGGGAGACGCGGAGTTAAAAACCCCACCAGTAAATTACATTTAATTCATGGGTAATTAATATGCTTTCTGTGTTTCCACGCAGGATTTGCCCGCGCGACAGGCACTTGGTTGCTGCTGGGGTTACTCGAGCTCGCTCGTTCAGAACTGGGTTGGGGCTGCAATCTCTGTCCAGCGGTGAGCTTTTCACTCTTCTCCAGAGTAGAAGGATTTCCTTTTACATCTTCCACGTATGGTGTCACCTACTCCTGCTCCTTGGACTCCTGGAAGCCTGGCCTGTCTTTTCCTGTACATCCAGAGACATGGAAAGGAGACTTTGCATAGGTGTAGTGAGGCCATGGAAGGTTTGCAGGGGTCCCAACTCCCACTCCTGCTCTTGGGGCACTCACCTGCTCTCACCACCAGCATCTGATGAAGCTTTTGCTGCTGCTGCTGGCTGTGACACCTTTGCAGGAGGAGCTCTGGCTCACCGGCAGTGGCCGTGTGCTTCCCACAGCACACAGTCTGATCGGTGGGCATTTTACCACCTCCCCAGCACAGCCACATCACCCAGCACTGGAAATCTTTCTTTGCACCACTTACAGAATAAAAGGCAAGAGCCTAATTTATCTGTATGTGAGTGCGTGCCGGTCCCTCAGACATGAACTCGACCTCCCTTTCCTTCCCCCTCCAAACAGGTCACATGTACCAGGGCTGGGGGGGGGGGGGGGGATGTGGGGGCTCTTTTCTCTTCCATATGGTGTCAAGTCCACCTTGTGCTGGAGAGCCTGGGAGAGCGCCTGGCAGACAGCTGGGAACAGAGGGAAAACAGCAGCCGCCGCTACTGTAACTTGCAAAGGGCCGCAGCAGGATGGGAGAGGGATGCAGCTCCAGGAGCTGTCGCCCTGGAAACCGCAGCGTAGGAGACATAATGAGGAGTGTCCCTCCCCTCCAACCGCTCTTTAATTCCTTCTTCATCTTTCTTTACAGCTGGGGGAGTGAGGAGCCGAGCGGCAGGGCAGGGTGTCCCCCTCAGCCCAGGCTATTGTGAGTTTATGACACCTAGCCTTAGAAAAGCACATTTTTAACCCAGCTGCCGCTATAACTTATTGCGATGCCTTGCTCTAGCTTGGGAGGGGAGGGGGGGGAGGGAGGAGAAAGGAGGTCATGCAAAGGGTGCTGTGTGTCCCAGAGGAGACCCTCAGAAAAAGCCAGAGGAGGAAAAAAGACGCGGGCTGCCAGCTCTTTGGCTCTTCCGACAAACATGGTACCCAAATGATGCATTCGAGACGGGGATGCCTGAAGGGATGGAGCGATGGGACATAGTCCTTCCCACTGCCTAGAACCGTGTATGTTCTTACAGTCTGAAGGCAGATTCGAATGCAGGTTTGGAGGAGGAGGAGGGATGACAGCCTCACGGAGTCACGGTCCCCGTGCCATCACTGCTGCTGATGCCAGGGCACTGGCTGAGAGCCTGGAGGGTGAGCTCAGTTCCTGGCACAGCTGCACCCTGGGGTGCCCATGCAGGTAGGCACCCTGTGCCAGAGCAGCCGGCCCCTCTGAGTGGGGAGGGGGATTAGTGGGGAGGGGGATTGCTCCCCGGGGAAGGGCATCCGGGGCCGTTCAGCCTTTTTCCCGGCGACAGACCTGCCCCTTGCAGGGCAGTGCTCCCCTGCCCAGGCCCATCCCTTGTCACCCCCCTTTTTGTCCTTCCTCCCTTTTTGTTATTTGAGAAATGAATTTTAAAAAATGGAATCAGTTTTCCCTTTGGAGGGATTAGAGCCCTCAGCATTCAAGCTCCCGGCGCAGGAAACAGTGGCTTTTCTTCTGGTGCAACTTGGAAAGACATGGCTCTCTGTTCTCCCTGAAAGCCCCTCGCACTGAATGACCCACAGGCCCTGAATGAAGTGCCTCTCAATTAAAAGTTTCCCATTGATGCTGCCTGAATGAGACCTTGCCGGGGAATTCACCCTGGCTGAATGGCCCGGGCCTTCATCAAATATTAAGGGGCCAATAGATTTCCCACAATATTTGTACACCTTCCTTTGTAGGGATTTTTCCCTCCATTGAACCAGAAACCGTTAACACATCCGCTCCCGACGTGCCCCCTTCTCGCTGCTCATTAGGAGCCGTGGCAGGGATGGCCGCTGCTGAGTGCCCACCCCTGGGACAGGCCTGGGGCAGCCACCTGCTTGTATTCATCCCCTGGCGAGGCCAAGCCCAGCTTGAAATCCCTTGGGAAAATGAGTGAGATGGGAACAGGCAGCGGGTCTCGCTGGTCCTCACCTGCCCAGAGCTCTGGGCAAAATCCTGCCCAGCAAGGGGTCACCTGGCGGGAGAAGGGGCTTTGATGGCATCACCAGGATCTCTCCTGGTGGTCTCAGGGACAACGCAGGAGAAGGGGAACCCCCCCCCTCCTCCCCCTTCCCAGCACAAAGGGAAAGTGGTCTTAAGTCCAGGGCTCCCTTCTGCCCAGGGACAAAAGCTCTGGGACACTTGAAGAGCAGTGAGGGACTCGCTGACAGCTCTGATTGTTAAAGCACTGTGGCAGCAAGGCAGCCCCCACCCCTATTAATGATGCTAATTAGAAACCACGCAGGGCAGCCTCTTGGGGGTGGGGGAGAGGAGAGAGGGGTGGGCTCTGCATAATTTATTCTCACTTAATCTCATTAAAGGGAAAAAGAGAGCAAGAGAGAACTGAGTGTGGGAACACAGGGCATGGGAGGAGAACCACTGCTGTGTCCTTTGCCAGCACCTCTTTCTGCCACAGGACTCCAGGGAGCTGAGTATCACCACCCCAGCTTTCTACCTGGGGGAAAAGAGGCATGGAGGAGGGTAGCTGAGGTTGCACGGTAGGTCAGTGAGAGCTGGGAGCTGAGCCCAGGGTGTCCACACCTTCTTATTACCTGGTCCTGCTGCTGGTTTCTTTTTCCTGCGTTGCTCTGGAGAGTGGGATTGATAGAGAGATGGAGAGGGGAAGGTGTCACAACCTCATTCAGCCAGGTGTCAGGCAGGACAGAGACCAGCCATGACCTTGCAGCAGCTTTAAGCTCAGTTAAGCGCTTGAGGAAACCATCCCTGTGCTGTTCTGAGCAGGTTATAAGAGGCAGAGGTTTGGGAAGCATCTGTCCTTTCAGTCCCCCTGCCATGTGCCCTGCAGAGGGGCTCCCCACACTTGTCCTGCTGCCAGGAGAAGGCTGCCCTTGCCCTGCCTTCCTGGCTTGCTGGTTTGCAGCCTCAGACTGATACGGGTGGGATTAACCCCTTGATTTCCCCATTCCCCCCCCCTCCCCCAGGTTAAGCAGTGTGACTGCAGTCAGAGAGAGCCCCTGCCCCACTGTGCCTGAGCGAGGGATGCAAAGCATCCGGGTGTGTGTTATACGTGAAGTAAATCCAGGGAAAGGACTCGTGGTGTCTGGGCTTGCCCTCAAACTGGACTAGCTCTCATTAGCTCTTCTCTAAGCCTCGCTGTTTTATTGCTGCTGGGAAGTACTTCAAAGCTATTTCACATCCAACAGGATCACAACATTTGTGCCGTGACTGCCCAGAGGGACAAGACCCTCACGAGTCCCAGCAAACACAGGCATTCTGGTATAACTCAGGCTAAGAGTAAAGCAAGCTGAGGAAATGGAATAATGTTTATTTTGTCTTCGTTTTTCACCTTCTCTAAGAAACTTTCTTCTGCTCCTCAGCTCTGCCTGCCCAGAAGAGCTCCTTCCAAAGAAGAAACCAGAATAAGGGAGGCATAATGGCCAGGTTCAGCGCTGGCCTCACTGGTGTTTGCCAGCTCAAGCATAAAGGGCTTGTGGAAATGAAAGAGCTTTCTAAAAGGGCTCCGTAGGGATGGGACCTGAAGAAATCCTTGACTGCTGGAAGCAGAGGGACAGGGGATGCAGGTTGTGTCCTGGTGAGCTACAGTGCAGCCAGGTACGTGCCCGAGGGGTGGCTGCATGGGAATGGTGCTGACACCGGCTGGTGTCTGGATGCCATGGAGGTGTCTGCCCCATGAGGTCTCCAGGAGGAAGGGGTAGGGTATCTTGGGTGGCTGGGGTGTTCAGGAGCATCTCTTTGCCTCTTATTTTCATCTGCGCTGCTCTAGGACTGAGACCAGTGTGCAGGGCTTGTGCTTACACTTGGCAACATGCAGGCACCTGGCCCTCCTTGGGGATGAGGGTGAGGAAAGGTGAGGGTAACGCTACTGCTCCTCAAATCTGCCTTTTGGGCTGTGGCGGGGGCTGTGAACACCACATCCTGTTATCCTCTGGAGCAGAAAAATTTGCCATTCCTTTCCTCCACTGACCTGGAAATTGTTAACATGTTCCTGTGGCCCGTGGGTCAGCAGCAGCATCGCCTGGGTCGCCACGCTGCATTGTGCGGAGGGGAAGTGGCCACCTGCTCCCCGGCACTAATCCTGCTCACGGGGCCAGGGCGGCTCTGCCTCTCGCACCCTCCGCTCCGCGGGCGCTAAAAGGCCGGTTAACCTGGGAACCACCGTGCTGGAAGATGGAGGGGGAGTGGGTTCCCTTTGGGAGGGGGGATCTGGGCTGTGGGGAAGGACATGGGAGAGAGGGAAAGGCAGGAGAGCCAGCTGAGTTCAGCAGTTCTGTTTCTACTCAAGCCTGTTGGCCACACTCATCCGTAGCCGGGCAGATGTGGTGCTGGGTGCTGAATGCTGCTCCTCAGCTTGTTTTACACCCACGTTTCACACTCTTCAGGGCTGTAAACGAGCTTCCTTTGTGCCTATCAGCAGAGACTAAGCTGTGCCAGCCTCTTCCAGGTGTGGCTTCCAGCAGGCACCGCTTGGCACCAGGAGGTCTGTGCGACAAGAGCAGGGTGAGGCTTCTCAGCTCCATCATCTGCATGGAAGAGGCTGTCCTGGAGTCCTGTCCTTCCAGAGCAAATGGCTGGAGGAAAGAGAAAAGGAGCAAACCAGTAACTTGGAGGTGGAACCAGACTGCAAGCCCAGGCTGCCTGTGTCCCTCACCATCAGCTTTCCAGCCTTGCACTTGAAGGTATAGCCTTTGCCAAATGAATGAGCAGAGGGGAGGGTGCCCCCAGGAGCCCTCAAAACTTTAGCAGGACTCTGGGGGACCTTTCCTTGGGACACTTTCAACAAAAGACATGGCCGAGGCACAGTTTCTGGATGCAGGAGTCCTCTCTCTCCTGAGTTCTGAGCTTTGAACTTAACATTTCAGTTTGCCTTTAGGCAGAAAGAAGGGACAAGGTTCACACACATCAGTTTCTGCCTGGGGCTTTCAGCAGACGTGGATGGCGAGATCCCTTCAGTGGGGCCAAATCCTTTGTCTGTAGCAAAAGGAGTGCTTGCAAACTGGCTACAGGTTCCAGCAAGGACATCTCTTGTTTATCTGAGCTGCCTGTCTCCAGCCCTGGTTTCCTTGTGTGTTCATGTGTTTCCCTTCTCTGCAGTTCTCAGCAGCCACCTGCCCACGTGGCCATGGGGAAGGAGGCTTTAAGTGTCTTCTGAACCAGAGCCTTGGCAGCCCAAAGGACAAAGCACGAAGGAAGGCAGATGGCTGAGTGGAAAACAGGCAGCTCCTTCAGGTGATAAAATGGGCTGTGAATTCCCCACAGCCTCTGAAGCTGAGCACAACAGCGTGGAGAGAAAGCAGCCGTAGCCCTGCTCAGCAAACAGTAGCACTGGCTACGCTCTTTGAGTTTCTGGACTGCCCACTGTTCCTTGGGGAGCTCTGGAGCCATCCATGTGAGCAGCATGTGCAGTTTTCCATGCCGTGTGCTTTGCATATGTCTCAAACACATGGAGGGAATGGTTCCAAAGCCAAAGGACCAAAAAGAAAAAAAACGAATGCCTGCGTTGAAAAAGCTTTAATCAGACCTCATCCTTCCACACTTTGATGTGTTACTCAGCCTAACCTTGGGCTATTTGATGCAGATGGGCTGAAGCTTTGAGGGATCGGGCTCAGTTTCTCGGAAAGGCCCAATGTTTTATAGAAGAGTTATCCAGACCCCTGCTGTGGGTGGAAGTTGTGAAGAGAGAGTTCAGAGCTGCTTCAGTATCCCCATCCCGGTACTCTGGGGGTCCCTCCACCGGAGATCTGTGGAGACAGAGACTGACCTGGAGCTGTTGTGAGCAGCCTCTGCATTCGGGAGGCTCTTGGAAGCACCTGCTAGTTCCTCCCCACGTTACCACACAAGCCAGCGAGAATGGCTACAGACTAGTGAGGGCAGCCACCGGGATACTGGGACAGCCAAGATAAGAGAATACGCGGCAACATCTGTGTGCGAGGGGCTGGCACAGCTGCCGCGGTGCCTGTGAAAGCGCCCCGTGGCTCCATCTGGTTTGGGGACAATCCCAGTTCTTATGGAAACACATGGCTGACATCTGGGGAAACAGGAAACGGCGGCAAGGGTTGCCCCAGCAACGGCGTGTCCCTCCGTCTGGTCCCCCACTGGGAGAGCCATGGGATCGGCAGCTCGCTGCCGCTCGGGGAATTCAAAGTACAAGACCACGGCGACTGATTGATGGGTCGGGTTCAATGGGGAGGGATATGATTAATAAGTGTTATGGCCCCATTGTTCCTGCTGTGCGGCTGTCAGTGCCGGTTAGCGCTGATGGACGCTTTGATGACTCTATGCCCATGAGCGAGCCACTGACTTGATGAATCTCAGCCAGTGGAATAATATTTGCTATGAACCCCCTTCTGCCTCCCTTGGACAATAGCGGGGCCAGCCTGCATTGTGCAGGGTCTGGGATCCAGCTTGGGCACTGAGGCTGGATTTTTCTCCAGCACGGCAGTTCAGCAGCACCCGCCTCTTTCCATCACATCACCCCCCTCTCATGGGATCCCAGTCCCTCATCCTAGTTGGCAGCTGGCTGTGCCAGGGAAGGAGAGAAGGATATGAAATTGTGGCTCTTTCTTAGGCTTTCTTAGAAATGCAAACACAGGGGCTTTCAGGCTGGAATGTCACTATGGTCTGGAACCGACAGCAAAGTACTTCTTTGTGCCAAATATTTGTGTTTTGCAGCCCAATGTGTTTTCTTTAGGCACTGTGCACACTGGCAAGGGGCAGGCACATGCTATGACAGTGCCTTGTGAGCTGTGCTTTAATGAGCTGTGCTGTTGGCTTGCTCTCTCTGTGCTTTGACTGCTCTGTGCTTTGACCACCCTCTAGCACCTAGGCTGCTCTGAAATGCTGGGCACTCTTTGGGACAGGAGTATGCCAGGGATGTATCCTGTCACCCCGCTGATGGTTGCTGTAACCTGAATCATCCTTGCTAAAGATGGCCTGCAACAAATGGTAACTGCGCCAGCAGAAACCTTCTTCACAGAGCACTGTCCTGCTGTTCAGGACTAAATGGTTTCTGAATGCAGAGCTCAGCCTTCTGCCCTGACCTGGACAAAGTGAACCCTGTCCCCCCACAAAGCAGCAAGCAGGTCTGGGAGTGCAGAGGGAGGGAATGCTCAGACAGAGCTGCCCCAACACATTCTGCCCAGTATGGCTCATTGACTCCACCAGTTTGTCTCCTGCTGGTCGTCTGTCCTTTCTGATGTTTTAATAAGGTTGCTGCCACTGCGGGTGAGCTAATGCTGGAGCTTCTTGGATGCAAAAGGCAACAAAGCTTGGTTTAGAACTGCTTTTATTCAGGTTGAGGGGAAAAGTATAAATCCTGGAGTGTGTCCAGAGAAGGGCAGCAAAGCTGGCAAAGGGTCTAGAGGGCATGTCTTGTGAGGAGCAGCTATGGGACCTGACATTGTTTAGCCTGGAAAAAAAGGATGCTCAGGTGAGACCTTCTTGCTGTCAACAACTCCCTGACAGGACATTGGAGCCAGGTGGGGTCAGTCTCTTCTCCCAAGGAACAAGCCACAGGACAAGAGGAAAGGGCTTGAAGTTGCACCAGGGGAAGTTTAGGTGGAATATTAGGAAAAATTTCTTCCCCAAAAGGGTTTTTAAGCTCTGGCTCAGACTGCCCAGGGCAGTGGTGGAGTTTCAGCCCTGGAGGGGTTTCAAAGCTGTGCAGATGTGGTGCTGAGGGGCTTGGTTTAGTGGTGCCCTGGCAGTGCTGGGTCAACAGCTGGACTCGATGATCCTAAAGGTCTTTTCCTACAAAACCGGTTCTATAACCGTACGTCCCCAGCCGTTCACGGCGGTCATCCCCCCACCCCGATGTTTCTCACGTTGTAAGCTCAGCAAAGCGAATCCCCATCCCGGGCTGTAGCACAGTCCCACCCCGCTGTGCCCGGGCTCCGGGCAGCGGTACCCGGTGAAGGAGACTCCGGACGGGGCAGGACGGGGCAGCTCCATCCCGGCGGAGCGGCGATGCCGGGCTCCGGTTTCACCCCTCCAGGAGCTGCCGCCGGCACCGCGGGCCGCTCGTGCCCCCTGCCGGCCCCTGCCCGGTCGTGGCAGCGAGAAGGGACGAGAAGGCAGCACCCGGCTCCGTTCTCCGTCCCGGGAGCCGCGCCGGTGCTTCCCGTCTGCCCCCGGTTCCCCACTTCGGCCCGACGGAGCGGGACCGGCCGTGCGATTCTCTTGTCGAGGATGCGGCTCCGCGAAGCTCGGGGCGATCGCCCCGCGTTTGTGTGAAGAACCCTGCTTTGGGGAAAACGTGTGCCTGGCTTAGCCCAGCGCGTGGCCTGGGGTGCGGGGTGCTCCGGTGTGAGGGATGTCCTGGTGTGCGGGATGCTCCGGTGTGAGGGATGCCCTGGGGTGCGGGATGCTCTGGGGTGCGGGATGCTCCGGTGTGAGGGATGCTCTGGGGTGCGGGGTGCTCCGGTGTGAGGGATGCCCTGGGGTGCGGGATGCTCCGGTGTGAGGGATGCCCTGGGGTGCGGGGTGCTCCGGTGTGA